>JAPVLO010001405.1:0-92752 GCA_027257055.1 Cephalopachus bancanus | reverse complement strand
AACTAAACGGCTAACTAGCCAGTCAACTAACCGGCTAAGTAGCCAGTCAACTAAGTGGCTAGGTAACCAGTCAACGAACCTGCTAGGTAGCCAGTCAGCTAACTGGCTAACTACCTAGTCAACTAACTGGCTAACTAATCAGTCAACTAACCAACTAACTAGCCAGTCAACTAACAGGCTAACTAAGCAGTCAAATAACCGACTAACTAGCCAGTCAATGAACCGTCTAACTAGCCAGTAAACTAACCGGCTAACTAGACAGTCAATGAACCGTCTGTATAGCCAGTGAACTAAACGGATAGGTAGCCAGTCAATAAACCGGCTAGGTAGCCAGTCAACTAACCAGCTAGATAGGCAGTCAACTAACTAGCTAGATAGCTAGTAAACTAACTGGCTTGATAGCCAGTCAACAAACCAGCTAGATATGCTGTCAACTACCCGGATAGATACCCAATCAACGAACATGCTGACTAGTCAGTCAACTAACCGGCTAGATAGGCTGTCAACTAACCGGCTAGACAGGTAAGCAAATAACCAGCTAGATAGCCAGTCAACTGGCTGGTTAACTATCAAGTCAACTAATGGCTAGATAGCCAGTCATCTAACTGGCCAAATAGCCAGTCAACTAACTGGATAGATAGCCAGTAAACTAACTGGCTAGAGAGCCAGTCAACTAAACGTCTAAGGAGTCAGTCAACTAATCGGCTGGGTAGCCAGTCAATTAACTGGCTAGATACCCAGTCAACTCACCGGCTAGATAGGGAGTCAACTAACTGGCTAGATAGCCAGTAAACTAACAGGATTGATAGGCAGTCAATTAACCAGCTAGATAGGCAGTCAACTAACTGTCTAGACAGCCAGTCAACCAACTGGATAACTAGCCAGTCAACTAACCGGCTAACTAACCAGTCAACTCACCGTCTATGTAGCCAGTCTACTAACAGGCTAGGTAGCCAGTCAACTAACCGGCTAGATGGCCAGTCAACTAACCTGCTAGATAGGCAGTCAACTAACCAACTAGATAGCCTGTCAACTAACTGGCTAACTAGCCAGTCAATTAACCAGCTAGATAGAATGTCAACTAAGCGACTAGACAGGCAAGCAAGTAACCAGCTAGATAGTCAACTAACCGGCTATATAGCCAGGCAAGTAACCGCCTAGATAACCAGTCAACTAACCGGCTAACTAGCCAGTTAACTAATGGGCTAAATAGCCAGTCCATTAACAGGCTAGACAGCCAGTCAAGTAACCAGCAAGATACCCAGTCAACTAAATGGCTAACTAGCCAGTCAACTAAATGGCTAGATAACCTGTCAACTAACTGACTAGACAGCCAGTCAACTAATCGCTTAGATAGCCAGTAAACTAACTGGCTAGATAGCTGGTCACCTAACCAGCTAACTCGCCAGTCACCTAACCGGCTAACTAACAAGTCAACTAACTGGCTAGGTAGCCAGTCAACTAACTGGCTAGGTAGCCAGTCAACTAACTGGCTAACTAGACAGTCATCTAACCGGCTATATAGTCAGTCAACTAACCAGCTAGATAGGAAGTCAACTAACTTGCTAACTAACCAGGAAACTAACCGGCTAACTAGACAGTCAGCTACCAGGCTAAATAAGGAGACAGCTAACAAGATAACTAGCCAGTCAACTAACTGGCTAACTAGCCAGTCAGCTAACCGGCTACGTAGCCAGTCAACTAACTGGCTAGGTAGACAGTCAGCTATCCGGTGAACTAACCAGTCAACTACAGGCTAACTATCCAGGCAACTAACTGGCTAACTAGCCAGTCAGCTAACTGGCTAAACAACAAGTCAATTTACCAGCTAACTAGCCATTCAACAAACCGGCTAACTAGACAGTCAACTAATAGCCTAATAGCCAGTCAACGAAACGGCTAGGTAGCCAGTCAACTTACTGGCTAGGTAGCCAGTCAACACACCGTCTAGGTAGTCAGTCAACTAACCGGCTAGGTAACCAGTCAATGAACCAGCTATGTAGCCAGTCTACTAACCGGCTAACTAGCCAGTGAACTAACCGATTAGGTAGCCAGTCAACTAATAGGCCAGGTAGCCATTCAACTAACCGGCTAACTAACCAGTCAACTAAACGGCTAGGTAGCCAGTCAATTAACCAGCTAGGTAGCCAGTCAATTAACCAGCTAGGTAGCCAGTCAACTATCCGGTTAACAGGCCAGTCAACTAACCGGCTAGGTAGCCAGTCAACTATCCGGTTAACAGGCCAGTCAACTAACCAGCTTAGTAGCTAGTCAACTAACCATCTAACCAGACAGTCAACTAAATGGCGAGGTAGCCAGGCATCTATCCAGCTAACTAGCCAGTCAACTAACCAGCCAGGTAGCTGGTAAACAATCCAGCTGGATAGCCAGTCAACTAACCGGCTAGGTAGACAGTCAACTAACCAGATAGGTAGCCAGTCAACTAATCGGCTAGATAGCAAGTCAACTAACCGGATAACTACCCAGTCAACTAACCGACTAAATAACCAGTCAATTAGCCGGCTAGGTAAGCCTTTCAATTAACCGGCTAGGTAGGCAGTCAACTAACCGGCTAGATCGGCAGTCAACTTACCGGCTAACTAGTAAATCAAGCCCTTTATCAAATAGGATCAGTGTCTTTATAAAAAGACATACCAGAAATCTCTCTCTGCATGCACATGAAAGAAAAGCTATGTGAGAACCCAGTGAGAAGGTGGCTGTCTACAAGCCAGAGAGGCCACACCAGAAACCAACCCTGATGGCGTCTTGATCTTAAAATTCCAGGCTCCATAACTGTGAGAAAATAAACTTCTGTTGTTTAAGTCACCAGTCCGTCTATTTTGTAGTGGAAATCCCAGAGGACATAGTGGATATAAAATGTACAAGAAAAATAAGGTTGTATCTTTTATCATTCATCTAAAAGTGTCGTCAATATTTTCAATATCTTATTGTGCTTGAGGATCATTGTTGTAGACATTATTTGTCTTTTAAGAGTGAATGTGGGCTGGGCATGGTGACTCACACCTATAATCCTAGCACTTTGGGAGGCTGAGATGAGAGATTTGCTTGAGCCCACAGGTTTGAGACCAGCCTGGGCAACTTGGTGAGACCTCATCTTTACATAAATAAAAAAAAATCAGCTGGGCATGGTGGCACATGCCTGTAGTTCCAGCTACTTGGAAGCCTGAGGCGGAAGGATCACCTGAGCCCAGCAGGTCGAGGCTGCGATGGCCATGAGTGTGCCACTGCACTCCAGCCTGGGCAACAGAGTGAGACTCCAACTCAAAAAAAAAAAAAAAGAGAGAGAGAGAGAGTGGGTGTGTAGGAGAGTTAGTTAATACAATCTTCTATTTAAAAAAATGATTCACAAAAACATTTACTGTAAATGCATTTGTGTTATGATGACCAATGACTTGCATACATATTTGATAGTATATACACATTTAATCTCATGTCTAATACTCATGTATTTAATAATAGTGCTTAACTCAGCCTACTACACACAACAGTTACTTAAAACATTTCTGTTGAATAAAAAGCAAATGAATCTGGTGAGATGTTCTTATTTTTAGAACTATCAAGATTGTGCCTTCTGGAGGATTCAGAGAATGGGGTCTCCATCTCACTGCACTGACAAGTTCCACATGCAGTTACCTTCCAGAACTCTAACTGACTTCCAGGACAATAGTGTAGGCAGCCTTCTTTTGCTGGTTTGCACTGGTTTCTCTCTATATGATGTTTCTTGTACTTTATTTGCGGCACCCTGCTTAGGCTTAGGTACGATAGCTCACCCTTCTTCCCGCTTGATCTGATTTTCTGCTTATCGCTTTTTTTTTTCTCCTTTGGAAGAGACCCCCTTGGTGAAAATGTGGAATAATTTTTTTTTTTTTTTTTTGAGTTGGAGTCTCACTCTGTTGCCCAGACTGGAGTGCAGTGGTTGCTCCCACCACAGCCTCGGCCTGCTGAGCTCCAGTGATCCTTCCGCCTCAGCCTTCCAAGTAGCTCGAACTACAGGCGTGTGCTACCATGCCCAGCTGAGTTAAACTACCCTCATCCCCAATGATATGAATGTGCTAGCTTTCTGCCCTGGTCTGAGCACAGAAGCAGTGAAATGAATCCACATAAGTCTTGGTTTACATAGTGTGGGAATGTTGGTTTTTCACTTCCAGCCATATCTGTACATATAGCATGCATGTAGATATGTATAGATAGCCTTGTCTTTTCCTATCGTGCAACACTTAATTGATTCCATCTGATTTCAGAATCAACTGTGAGCATAACCGAAATAAACAGATTTCGCTTGCTAAGTTTCAATTTTTCAAGTAGACCCCAGAGCTACATATGCAATTGAAGCAAAGAAAACAAATGTAACTCTATTTCAATGTCGGAATTTAGAACTAGTTCTGGATCAATGCTATAAGTCTCTTTCATTCTCTGGATTTGTGATTTACTCTTAGAAAGAAATCATTCTTTATAATTTTTATCCTTCAAATGATAATATTTTCCATATTATTTCAAAGACTTTTCCTTTAAAATGAATTTCGAGTATCAGATTAATCAAACTCAGGTTTTATGACGATACATTCAATATTTGAGATCTCCAAGATTACTGTTTTAAAACATACTCAGACTTCCTCCACCTAACTCATTCTCTAGCTGTTTTCAGTCCGTTTCTTCTTGCAATATCTGGAGTTGTCAGTGTTTCCCATTTTAAATTCATTGCTGAGAATTTCTAGCAGGAAGTGAAGTTCTCAGAGAAGAAAATTACTTCTAGTATAGATTTTCTACAGTCGCATGACAAATCATCCAAAGTTTAGTGGACTGAAACCAAAGAGTCATTTATTTATTCGCCATTTTGCAAAATGAGCAGACTTGGTGAAGACTTGCCTTTGCTCTCTGCTCTTTTGGCATCATTTAGAGGAGCTCAGCTGGGGCTGTGGTGGCTACTTCCAAGATGGCTCAGTCACACGGTTGGCAGGTGAATGCTGGCCGTGGATGAAGAGTCCCCCACTTTTCCTTCATGAAGCTGCTGGAGCTTCCTCCTAGCATGACTGAAACGATTCCTGTAAGCTTCATAAAATTAATCAGAGGAGACAGGAGAGGGAGAAGTGAAAATTAACCAAGTTTGCAGCACATTCAGCATTAATCATTAGGTCAGCTTGCTCTCTGATCTGCTTCCTCACAGTTATTTGCGCCCATTGTCCTAGAATCATGTATACTCAGAAGAGTATAGTTCCTCTTACCTATAGGTAACAGCTAAAAGATTGTAAAACATTAAGTTTTCCCTTTGGGACATTCTTTCAGGTCTTGCATACCAATAAAACTACTGGAGTCAGCAGGTCTGGAGGACCCTACGGGAAACGGACTCACCAAAGAATGTAGCTTCCACATCCTGATGATTTCATCCCCCTTACCCTGATCAGTCAGTGACCCTAATTTTCCATCCCTTCATCCTTCCCTGATATCTTTAAAAATCCAACCCAGAACTCTTTGGGGAGATGTATTTGAGAGTGTCCTCCTATCTCCTCACCCAGCTACTCTGTGATCAGTAAACTCTTTCTCTGCTGCAAACTGTGCTGTTTCAGTGTATGGTGTACACTCCGCTACTGTCCAGCAAGCATAGAAACATGTTGATCCTGTAACATAATGGCTTCCTCGAGGGGGAAGAAGCTAAATCTACAATTATTCTTTCAATGTTAACTCAAAAGTTCCAAAACTTACTTATTTTGTATTTTCATTGGTTAAAGTAGTCTTAAACCCACCCCAGAATTAAGGGGAAAAGACATAAGCTCCTGATGAGATGCGGTGTTGGGAGCCAACATCTATAGCTACATGGCTGAGGCCTGTAAAGGCCCATCTGGAAGATTGCCTCTGACATAGGATGTCAGTTATACCTATAATATTGGCGTGTGATTAGTGACCAATGTGCATACATGGCAGTAAAACTTATAAGTAAAATCTCTATACGCCTGATGAAAGGTTATACAGCAGAATGACTTTGTCCTTTCTAAATCTTACTTCTTTCTAGATGTTTTTTAACTTCTATTCCTGGTAGACTGGTGAGTCAGCTCTTGTTCCCAAAAGCAGTTCCTCCTAGGATTAGGATTAGAAACTAAATTATCATAATAGTTTTATTGCCCCGCCTTTTAGCCGGGCAGGGCGTTTTTCTTCAGCTCTTGTTCCCAAAGGCAGTCTCTCCTAGGATTAAGATTAGAAACTAAATTATAATAGTTTTATTGCCCCACCTTTTAGCCGGGCAGGGCATTTTTCTTCAGGACGATTTTCTAGTTTCGTTACATGCTGAAACTGTTTGCTTCAGCCCGTGGCCATTTCCATAGTAACTGCGCAGTTCATTATCCAAGAGTGTGGCAGACACTATTTGATTTTTAGAATAGACTTGTTCGGATAAAACATTCATTTAAGACGATATAATTTCCATCGGAAAGATTTAAACAGTAATAAGCATTCGTAGAAAACTTTTAGGTTTTGTTTAAGCTTTTTAAGTTTCCTTTTTTCAGATTATGACTTTAGTTCCTGTTCCTGTAGGCCAATTTTAAGATCCTTTAATTAGTATACCGAAACTTTCCCAACGCTGTAGTTTTTGCTTCTAATATGGCAATAGGAAATTTTACACGTTGCCATGTATTAATATACTAGGGAAAAAGATTTAAGTTTTGGGTTAAAGTCATAGTTTTATTAGAATAGAATGAGAATTATAGTGTTATGATTCTAAAATCATATGTCAATGATAATTATAAGATTTAATGATAATGTATTAACTTAATGAGATATAGCATAGTATTAAAGTCCAAACACTAGATCACGAAACTCATATAAGTCATGGTAAGAAATAAATTTTGAATTAATTGTTGTAGAATTACAGGCCACTATGTTGAATCGTAATAGGTTAATGGAATAAATAAAAATCAAGTCATTTAGGTAAACTAATAGATTATAGTATAGTGTTAAGTTGATAATATCGGTCGTTAAAAAATATTGGGAGTCAGTGAACTTGGATTGAACCTAGAGTTAACTAAGAAAGTTTTTGTATTAATCAGGGTTTAGAACAAAGAGTATAATATGAATGATTTGTTGAACACTATGGAAGACACTTTTAAACGAACTGTATTTGTGCACCTGTGACCTTGATGTGAGATTTGTAAGGCACGCCTGCTTGGAGCTTGCAAGTCTCGTGATGGTCTGGTGATGCATAGGTTGTAAATCGCAATATACATCATGGAGTTTGTACGCCCCCAGCAAGTGATTATCACACTGCTGGAGGGTATGAAAAATGGTATATAAGTTGGAAGGGGTACGAATAAAATTTGGCTTCAGTCCTGATCAGACTGTTCCCAGAAGAAACTGCCTCTGAGTGGTCTCTTCTCGCCATCTGGATTCTCCGTTGTGGTCCTAACCCTTCCCCTCTTTGGTCGGGGCTGGTACCCCGACAATGCGGGAAGGATGGAATTTTGAGGTTATTTTTGGACACCGTCTCCTCTAGCCTTCCCTTTAACCAGAACAGTTCATATTCTTCCCATGTAAAAAACACACTCACTCCTCTCAATATCCCAAAGGTCTTCATCCCATGAAAGCATCAATTCAAATTTCAGGATCTTGTCATCCAAATCACAATATAACATGTCCCCAGCAGGGTTCCTTGGATGCAGCTTCTTGGGTGGTTTAATCTCATTTTGAGGATCTGCGAACTATCAACTTCGCATATACATACCCAACATGGGTCAGGCGTAAGATAATTGCTGTAGTTCCTCCCATTCCAAAACAGAGGGAGGGGGGAAGCACATAGTTACTGGCCTAGTACGTGTGGGATCCAGCTGGGCACATGTCACTAATTTCTTGATTAGATCCCTAGTCCTGGACTGGGAGTGGTTCTCTGTGATTTGGGGCTCCATCCTCTGAATTATCCTCCTTTTTCCATAAGTTTATAGCTGATAAATATCTCCATCTGCTTCCTTTCTGTAGTAACTTGAGGGTCTACACTCCTCTTTTTATCTTTGTCTTTGTTCCTTACAGTCCAAGAAGATACAATTCCTTCAAAGCCTTTGTCAATTACTTATGTATAAGATTACACAAAGAAAAAAAAGAGTAGACAAAAGCCACAAGCCACAATCACACTCCATTAGACAAAAACTATACCACATGTCTTTCCAGGACAGGCATGTCCCACGTGAGACCAATATGGAGGAATGCCTGTAAGATTTTTATAAGTCCGATTCTCTAGTTGACAGGTCTATGCAGCACACTCTTAATATTATTCGGATAATTGTTACCTAACTTAATGTCACCACCTTAAGGCTACCTTATTCTAAGTCTACGATATGCTGGAAGTGCTCTGGGCTTTATCTTTTCCCTAAAGCTATTTATTACTTTCAGAGTATCTTACTATCTGGAGAGGATGGGAATAAGAAACTGTTTTATTTCACATACAACAAATCCTGGCTTCTTTATATTTATCTAAATTCTGCTTAAAAATTAAATAGTTGTTCTATAGCTCATCTATCTTCTCCCAACTTTATTATAGACAGCTGTAAGAATCCAGTGGGCACTTCCAAAATTCTGTTTTGAAAACTCCTTAGAACCATCAGTTCATCAGGTACCCATTCTAACTTCCATGTTACTGCTGCCCACAACTTCAGCAGATATTCTGCCCATAACATGGGTCCCCTTTTCCCCAGCCTTTTCTATAGCCATGTGCTCACGTCCTTCAAGTCTTCATTAACAATCTCTTTGGAAATCTTCAGGCCTCTGCCTACCAATCAGACCCAAAGGCACTTTTTTTAGTTGGAGTCACTCTGTTGCCCAGGCTGGAGGGCAGTGGCACACTCATGGCCACCCCAGCGTCGACCTGCTGGACTCTGGTAATCCTTCCTCCTCAGCCTTCCAAGTAGCCAGAACTACAGGCGCTCACTACCATGCCTGGCTAATTTTTTATTTATTGTAGAGACGAGGTCTTGCCAAATTGCCTGGGCTAGTCTCAAACCCTCGGGCTCAGGCAATCCACTCATCTTAGCCTCCCAAAGCTCTGGGATGACAGACTGAGCCACCGAGCCCAGCCCAAAGGCACATATTTTAGATTTCTTTTGTTGAAGTACCCCTTTTTAGTTACCACATTCTTCTGTAGTCAGGGTTTAACCAGAGATGCAAAGCCACTATGAGTATTATGAAATAAGGGGGTAAAAACATATGGAACTCAGTTCTTTGTTTCTGTGATAAATCACTGAATATGATTGACTCCAAATCCATCCCAGTTGCTGCAAAGTTCATATATTTGTCCTTCTTTATGACTGCATAATATTCCATTGTGTATATGTACTACACTGTTTTTAATCCAGTCCAGCTTTGATGGGCAGCACAGTTGGTTCCATGTTTTTGCTATTGTGAATAGAGCTGCAACAAACATACGTGTGCAGGTGTCTTTGTCATAGAATAATTTGAGTTCCTCTGGGTATATTCCCAAGAGGGGAATTGCTGGGTCATATTGAGGGAAACTGCCAAGGGAGGGAGGGCATACCTCATCAACAAGGGTACATGCGTGTTTAGTGTTTGTATACCTAACCCTGAATTGCACCCCTCATCTTTATAATAAATAAATAAATAAATTTAAAAAAAATAAATATGGGGGTATATTATAGGGGAGTAACATCCTATAAAATTGCAAGCAAAGCTGGAGAAATAAGAATCTAAAAGGGAGGGTTGGAGAATCAGAATAAAGTCACTCACTAAGCAGCCTTCATGAAGGTGACAAGTCCAGCTGCCAGAGCAGAGTCACCAAGGAGAACAGAGGGAGAGTGGATGGCACACTCAGTCTCTATGTCTGGCGTTCCTGAGCCACAATGGGATAGCCAGACCAGCATGAAAGAGACAAGGACCAGGTGAGGTCTCTCTCTCATGGGCTCTCGTGTGGATCCTGCTTGCCTCTGCCTACTCAACCCTTGCACTGTTTTCTTTAACCAGTTGTGATCTGGAATCCTACAGTGAGTGCATTCTGCAAAACATCGTTCCCACTTAGACACATTGGTGTAATACAAAACCACCACACTTCACTCCCTATAAGGAAAACCCATAAGGTCTGGCTCTAGGTGAAAGTTTTAAAATGTTCTCTGGTCCATCCTTATACCAAGTATTCTCAATAGCAACAAGTGTAGTTCTCTCATTTTCATTCTGAAATGAAATGAGTCTTTGGGGGGGGAAGCCATCATGACAAACAGATAGGATCCGTGGGAACTATGAAATGTGTATGTGTGTATTCGTTTTGATGTATAAAATCAGTAACACTCATAAGGCCAGGTGTGGTGGCTCACCCTGTAACTTTGGGAGGCCAAGGCAGGAGAATTGCTTAAGCCTTGGTGTTCAAGACCAGCCTAGGCAGCATAGCAAGACCATGTCCCTATTTTTTTCAAAAATCAAAAAATTAGCCAGCATGGTGCTGCATGCCTGTAGTCCCAGCTACCAGGGAGGCTGAGATGGAAGGATCACCTCAGCCCAGGAGATGGAGGCTGTGATGAGCCATGACTGTAGCCACTGCACTCCAGCCTGGGCAACAGAGTGAGACTCCAACTCAAAAAAATAAAAAATAAAACAAGATCAGTAACACTTGAAATTTATCCTTCCAATTTTGTCACTACTATAATCAAGCAAGACTCAAAATTTTCATATTATGATTTTGGCCGGCTTATACTTTTGTAGTCCAGTCGTAATACCACACAGCAGTCATATCAAAAGGAATCATAGGGAGGCTGGGAGACAGGAAAGGGATGGTGTGCTGGTCATAAATGCAATAGAGTTGTGTCACCAGCCACCCTCCTGGCCTTTTGTCTAGCCACGACCCCCCAGACGTAGCTGGGCTCTGGCTGTGCAGGACCTCCCGCTACAGCATGACCATGTGCTCCCAGCCTCCAAGCTCTGGCCAGCCACATCCCCTGCCCCGCGCCTTGCCATTTCATCCTCTCCCCATGTATTCTCCTTGGAAGATCCTTACTCCTCTTTCCAAATCCTGCTTAAATCACTGCTGGGAGGCCTTTTGTACATCCCCATGCAGCATCCAGAAGAGAGCTGAGCGTTCCTACATCTGCCTCTGCTTCTGAGTGCTCCTCACAGCCCGTTTCATGGTGCACATCACATTCTAGCACAGTTCGGCTCTGTCTGACTCCAGACCTAAATAATGAGCTCCAAGGGGGCAGATGTCAAACCTTATTCTTCATTATGCCCCAGAGCATAAGACAAAATTGGCATGCGTTGATCATCCCAAGGACTGGTCAAATATGGATGGGCCGACTGGTGGGAGGGGTGAATACATGGATAAATGAGAATACGCAAGAGTCAATTGATGACTAATTCCCCTAAGCCTTGCTCTCCACCTCACTGCCAACTATGGTGTCAGTCAGAGCTCATGTGGAGCCCTGAAATGGGCCACAGAGCCCCGGGTGGTCTTGGTGGGATCCATGTCAATGCAGATTCCCTGAACTCAAGTTCCTGGAAAATTGGGAGGGACCAACCAGTGACCCAGCTTGATGCATAATGTCAAAACCCACAACTCCGATAGAAAGGTCCGTGCAAGTGCTCCCTTTCCACCCCTACATTACCTTTATCCCATACAATAAATGGGTTGGGGTTGTCCTCAATTGAACATATGAGTACCACATTGATTTAAAAAAAAAAAACTAAATACATCCATTTGTGGGTGTGTCTCTGAGATATGACTTTGCAGAGGAGGGTGTGAAGGAACACTGAACTGTCTTCTTCTACTTAATGAACTTCTTATTAGCCTCAGGCTGCCACACTGAGGGCTACATTCCTTAACCAATCAGTGAAAATAAGGGTCATTGTTGGGGACCAGCCCTGACGGAGGGAAGGGTTAGGACCGCAACGGAGAATCCAGATGGCACTAGAAGAGACCACTCAGAGGCGATTTCTTCTGGGAACAGTCTGATCAGGACTGAAGCCAAATTTTATTTTGACTCCTTCCAACTTATATACCTTTTTCCATACCCTCCATCAGTGTGTCAATCACTTTGGGGGCGTACAAACTTTATGCAAATTACGTATCACGAGACTTGCAAGTTTCCAGCAAACAATTACAATTCCATGATACATGACGTGTTTCACAAAACTTACATTAAATTCACAGGTATACAATTTTTATACAGATTGTTCAAAGTGTTCTCCACAATGTTCAATAAATCATTCACATTATACTCTTTGTTCCAGACCCTGATTAATACAAAAACTTTTCTAAGTTAAATCCAAGTTTACTGACTCCTAATATTTTTAATGATTAATAGTATCAATTTAACACTATACTATAATCTATGTTTACTTAAATGACTCAGTTATTCTATTAATCTATTATGGAATGTAGTGTCCTGCAATTCTACAACTTATTCTTAAATTATAAAACCTTACCATGACTTAAATGAATTTCCTATGTCTAAACTTTAGTTTTTGTAATGATTGACCTTTAATACTATGCTTTATCCTATAAGCCAATACCTTATCATTAATTCTTTTATAAATCGTATAGTAACTATTATATTTGAATAATGTAGCCAAAAGAAACAAAACAGTAAGCATAAATTTGCTCAAATATGCTCTAAAACGTAACTATAAGTGTATAAATTATATTTTATCCTAACAAGTCTACTCTAGAAATCATATAGTAGCTTTCACAGCCCTGAGTAAGGAAATGGATGGCCACATGGCCTCAGGCTGAGGTAAACAGAGGCAGACAGAGTTTCGGTATGAAACAAAGGCATAGTCGGTATGAAACAAAGGCATAGTCGCCAAGTTAATGGCTTTGGGGTGCAGACAGTTTTCGGTATTTAACAAAACAAAGACAAGGAAATGCATAGCCTGTAATGGGACCAGGCAATAAGACTATGATGGTAATTTAGTCTCTAATCTTAGCTCTAGGGGAAACTGCTTAAGAGTTGACTCACCAGTTTACCAAGAAAATAGAAGTTTGAAAAATATCTAGAAAGAAGTAAGATTTAGAAAGGACAAGGTCATTCTGCTGTATAACCTTTCATCAGGAGTATAGAGATTTTACTTATAAGTCTTACTGCCATGTATGCACACTGGTCACTAATCACACGCCAATATTATAGGTATAACTGACATCCTATGTCAGAGGCGATCTTCCAGATGGGCCTTTACAGGCCTCAGCCATGTAGCTATAGATGTTGGCTCCCAACAGGTCATGTCTAATTTTTTTTAAAGCCTGACAATGCCATTCACTGATTCAGACATTACTACCTGTTATTGCTGGGTCCCAGCCACGCACTCACCTACAAACACATTCATACAGTGCTTTCTTTCCCCTGCATTTACTCAATCAAAAAGCAGAAGGAAGGAAGTCCAGAAGGTTTTGAAGCAGGGAGAACATTCCTAAAGTTTCCAATGAACAAATGAGAAACAATCAATCAAGATAAATCCCATCCTTTACTATTGGTTTTTCAAATAATGTTCTAAGTAAATACAGTCATTTCAAAGGAAAAAAATTGAAACTATGAAATTAAAGAGAAAACTTATTTAAACACCGTTAAGATTTTGGTGTCCACCATTAAGATTTTGGTATTATTCCAGATATATTCTATGCCTATTAGACACGCACATATAGACGCGTGTTTTTGAATACAAATGTAAGCATATTATACATATCTTTCCCATGTGAATACACATAGGATGACTGAATTCTTTTTTTTCTTCCCTTCCTTTACACTTGCTTGGTCAAAACTCAGAGACCCTCCCACAAAGATGGGGGTATTTCATTTTGTCTTTGTTTTACCACTTGGCATTATGTGACACATTTTCTGCATCTTTTCTGACCCAACACTATCTCATGAAAATCCACTAATGTAACTCTAGTTCACTCTTTTTAATGGATTATTCCATTCCAAAATTGTGAAAGTATTCTAAACATCATGATTTATTAAAGTATTTCTCACTTGATGTATTTTACGTATCTGCTTGTTGTCTTTGTGACCAGTGCTCAATCAGTATCCTTGGACATATATTTAAATACCAGTGTTTTTATTCATATGTTATTAATTCTCAAGAGTCAGTTCACTGACCTAAAGATATAATATATTTCATTTTAAATGATAATGCTGGATTGTTCTCTCAAAAAACCATAGCAATTCTAATTTCCTTCAACAATATATGCTGATATTCTTTCTACATATTCTTGCCAGAAGTAGGTTATAACCATTTTTAATTTTCACAGATTTAACTGGTGAGAAGTTAACTTCTATTGTTATTTTATTTTCCATTTTCCTGGTCAAAACTAAATGGAAAACCTTCTATGCAGTGATTGGTTTTTAAGATCTGCTTCTCGGTGACTGGCCTTTTCGTAATCTTCGATTCCCTTCTTGTTGCATTGTGGTATCATTTGGCTGGTTGTTCCCTCCAAATCTCATGTTGAGATGTGACCCCATATTGAAGTCGGGGCCTGATGGGGGGTGCTTGGGTCATGGGGGCAGATCCTTCATGATGGCTTGGTGCCATCCTGGCAGTAATAGATGAATTCTCATTGTTTAAAAGAGCCAGGCAAGAGAGAGCTGGGCATCTCTCTTGCTTACCCTCTTGCATGTGATGTGTCAGCTCTCCTTCACCTTCCACCATAATTGCAAGCTTTCTGAGGCTTCATCAGAAGCAGATGCTCACACTGTGCTTCTTCCCTCTGAAGAATCATGGGGCAAATAAACCTCTTTTCTTTACAAATTGCCAGGTCTCAGGCATTTCTTTATAGCAGGGGTTCCCAGCCCCCAGGCCACAGGTTGTTACCAGTACCGGTCTGTGGTCTGTTAGGAACCAGCCACACAGAAGGAGGTGAGCAAGCCAGCAATGCTTCATCTGTATCTACAACTGCTCCCCATCACCGGCGTTACCGCCTGAGGTCCACCTCCTGTCAGATCAGCATTGAAAAGCCTGCTTCCATTTCCAACATCCTATCTTTGTGAAGCAGGGTTTTCTGCAGTGGAAGCAACCAGAACAAGATTACAGAGTCGACTGGACAGAAACCACGCCCTTTAGATGTCACCATCTCCCATCACTCCTGATGGGACCATCTAGTTGCAAAAAACAAGCTCAGGGAGCCCACTGATTCTGCATTATGGTGAGTTGCATAATTATTTTATTATGTATTATAATGTAATAATAATAGAAATCAAGTGTACTATACATGTAATGCACTTGAATCATCCCAAAGCCTCTCATCTGGTCTGTGGAAAAATTGTCTTCCACAAAACTGGTCCCTGATGTCAAAAAGGTTGGGGACTGCCTCTTTATAGCAATGTAAAGCGAACTAATATACATTGTTTGTCTTTTAGTACCAATTTGTACAACATTTTTGTATTTATTTATTTAGTCAGTGATATTTATTAAATGCATAGTAGAGTCAGGCACTGTTCTAGGCAATGAAGAGACAGACAAAAAGCCCTGCCTTCAAGTAGCTTCCAATCCAATGTGGGAAGACGACCCATCACTGTCTGCAAAATGTACATTATGTCTGTGCATGGTACCCATAAAGAGGAATAATTTGTTATTATACTTTATTTATGAGATCTTTTACTTTCCAAGTTTTGATGGGGTCAAATACTCTTTTTAACACATGGATAGCTTCTAGGTTTCTTGACTTCACTTAAAAGAAAACTAGCAAAGTAAGTTCATACTTACCACTCTCTTGATTACTCTTGGATATTTATTGTCCCACAAAGATTTTATCACTGCTTTATGCAATTCAAAAAATTGGAATTTATTAATTTGGAGGTCATTGTTTTTGCATCAAAAAACATATAGAACTGTTCCTCAAATTTAAGAACATAGTAGCAGCCATAAAGAAGAATGAAATTTTGTTCTTTGCAGCAAGAAGGATGCATCTGGAGGCTATTATTCTAAGTGAATTAAAACAGAAAATGAAAAACCAAATATTGCACGTTCTCACTTATAAGTGGAAGCTAAACACAGGATACATACAGACATAAAGATGGGAACAACAGACACTGGGGACTCAAAGGAGGAAGGGAGGGATGGAGTGGTGGGATGAGGGTTAGAAAACTGCCTATGGGTCCCATGACCACTTTTTTGGTGACGTATTAGATAGAAGCCCAACCCTCACCATCACGCAATATACCTATGTAACATATCTGTGCATGTACACCTGAATCTAGGTTTTTTTTTTTTTAAAGAACAGAGTAGATTTTTTCAATTTTTTTTTTATTTTAAAGATGTGGGGTACAACTCAGGGTTAGATATACAAATGTTCATTATGGAGGTACCCTTGTTGATGAGGTGTGCCCCCCCTTCCCCAGGCAGATTCCCACAATTGCCAATCCTGCTTCCCTGTTCCCTTCCTGGCAGTTTCCCACTACTGCCAATCCTTTTCTTAAAGTATTATGATAATTGTTCAAGGTCCTCTTATGAGTGAGAACATGTGATACTCAAGAACAGAGTAGATGTTTTTATGTTTTCAGATCTTGCTTTATCCTTCAATTACATTGTATAACTTTTTCATATAGTTCCTATAGTTTAGCATTAACTTTAATTGCCAGTCATTTCCTTGTTCTTAATACTATGGATTGCAATTATTTTTCTATCTCAATTTATTACTTATTTTTGCTGGGTAATACATCCAACCACCTCACCAAAATACTGTATTGATTCTGTTAAGGTTTTATTTTTGAATTTTTTATGTATAAAATATCAGCAAAGGCAAATAATTTAGCTCTTTCAATGTTTTGTCTTTTCTTATCCCATTATCTTTCCTTATCCTATTAAAACAATGTTGAATTATCATGAAGACAGTTGGCATCTTGTCCCTAAATAAGAGGGTGCAATTATTGTACCAGAGAGAAAGTGTGATGGGAAACTAGACATGGAGCATAAAGCTTCTGCTCTTTAGTAGCACACATCAATTTAGCACACATTTCACTGACCACAGCAAGTCTTGTGACCCACATAAAGAAGCCTTCTAGGGAGAAACAGAAAATATATTTTTTAAATAATGCAGTGTACAACATAGCCTATATCAGAGTCAGAAAACTATAGCTTATTGGCCAGATTCTATTTTTGCATGGCCTCTGAGCTAAAACTGGTTTGAACATTTTTAAATTGTTGAAAAAAATAAAAAGGAACAATATTTCATAACACATGAAAATTATATGAAATTCAAATGTTTATGCTCACAAATGTTTATTGGAATAAAGCCATGCTGACCCATCTCTGTTTCCTCTGGCTGCTTTCACATCCCAGCCATAGAGCTGAGTGGATACAGCAGAGAAGAGGCAGCCCATGAAGCCCGAGGCATCTGCACATAGAACGTTTACCAACCTCTGTTCCAGATCGTATTTAAGAAACTTTCTTTCTGGCATGTTTTTGTTATGGTTTTTATGAATAATGTTTGTTTTTCTTTTCTTTTCTTTTTTTTGGGGGGGGTTGGAGTCTCACTCTGTAGCCCAGACTGGAGTACATGGCCGCTCCCGGCCACTGCAGCCTCAACCTGCTAGGTTCCAGTGATTCTTCGTCTCAGCCTTCCAAGTAGCTGGAACTACAAGTGCGCGCTACCATGCCTGGCTAATTTTTTTGATTTATTGTAGAGATGATGTCTTGCCAAGTTGCCCAGGTGGGTCTCGAACCCGCGGGCTCAGACAGTCCACTCACCTCAGCCTCCCAAAGCGCGGGATTACTGGCTGAGCCACTGAGCCTGGCTGTTTTTCTTTTTAACGTGTTCTCAGAATCTAATGACATGACTGTTTATTTCTTTAATATGCTGATATAATAAATTGTATTGCCTTATTTCTTAATATCAAAATAAACCCCTACTTAAACATTATAGGTTATTCCTTTTCCACACTGCTAGATTTTATTTGCTAATATTTTAAATAAAATCTTGCCTCTATTCTCATAAAGAAAAGTCATCTACAGTTCTATATTTTTATGATTTTACATTTAGTTGTTATAGGTATGCTAACTTCAAAAATATAAAATGAAATTAATATCTATCATTTTCAGTGGTTCATAACAGTTTAGGTAACACTGGAATTATCGATTGCCTAAAGATGAGATAAAACAAGCTGTAAAACATTTGTTTCCAGTACCTTTGTAACTAGAGAATTGTTGTTTCTACCACATTTCTCATCCCATTTCTCCTGTATAATCCGGTTTATTCATGTTTTTCTATTCAGTTTTGATAATGCATTTTTTTCTAGGAGTTAATTCGTGTCCTAGAATCTAATCTTTCACCATAAGGTTGCACAAATTTATCTCTGAATCTCTTTACTCTCCTCCCTATGTCTCTTTCTTTAATCTTATACATAGCCATGTACTGCAGAACAATGTTTTGGCCAACAAGAGGCCCACATATATGATGGTGGTGCCATTAGGTCATAATGGAGCTGAAAATTTTCCATCACCTAGTGATGCTATAGCTCTTGTAACATCATAGCATTACTCATGTGCTGTGGTGATGCTGGCATAAACAAACCCATTGTGCTGCCAATCATATAAAGGTATGGCTGCAATTATATACAGTATATAATACTTGGTAGTGATAAGAAATGACTATTATGCTGGTTTATATCTTTATTATACGATATATTTTGTCTTTATGTTAGAGTGTACTCTTTCTACTTGTTAATAACAACAAAAAGAAGTTCACCGTGAAACAGCCTCAGGCAGGTCCCTTGGGAGGTGTTCCAGAAGAAGGCATGGTCACCACAGGAGATGACAGCTCCAAGCATGTTACTGCCCCTGAAGACCTTCCAATGGGGCAACACGTGGAGGTGAAAGATGGTGACATCGATGACCCTATCTCTATGCAGGCTTAGGCTAATGTGTGTTTGTGTCTTAGCTTCTAACAAAAAGTTTTAAAAGTAATAAAACAAAATAAAATGCTTTAACTAGAAAAAAAGCATATGAAATAAGAACATAAAGAAAAACATTTTTGTATAGCTATACAATGTGTTTTCATTTCAAAGTGTTACTACAAGTCAAAAAGTTAAAAAAATAAGAATGAATAAAGTAAAAAAGTTACAGTAAGCTAAAGTATTATTGAAGTATAATATATATATATGTTTAAAATTTTAAAGCAAAATTTATTAGAGAAAGAAGAGAGAAAAGAAATGGAGACATGCCAGAACTGGCATGGGAGAAAGAAACTGCCAGAAAAAAAAATTTTTTTAAATAAATTTAGTGCATCCTTAGTGTACAGCCTTTATAAAGTAGTATACAAGAATGTCCTAGGCCTTCACAGTCACTCACCACTCACTCAGTGACTCACCAAGAGCTTTTATCCTGTAAGCACTATTCACGGTAAGTGTCCTATAAAAGTACACAATTTTTTATCTTTTACACTATATTTTTATTGTATATTTTCCATGTTTACATACACAGGTACTTTTCATTGTGTTACAATTGCCTACAGTATTCAGTACAATAACATGCTGTAGAGGTTTGTATTCTAGGAGCAGTATGCTAGCTATAATATGTAACCTGGGAGTGTAGTAGGCTAGACCACCTTGGTTTGTGTAAGTACACTCTGATGTTCGCACAAAGACAAAAATTACCTAACAACACATTTCTCAGAAGTAGCTCCATCATTATTTCCTCTTTTTAAATTCTTAATTGGATTAAAAAACAGTTTTTAAAAGCTCGTGACCCACCCACTTACTTAGCTCAGGTACGTGAGACATTTGAATATACCAGACCATAGACAGCTCTTCTGCACGCTCCTCCCATCACATGAAGGTGTGTCGCTGTTGGTAGCTGGGCACTTTGCAAATGATAGGAGGCCTGTTAGCTCAGGGGGTCTTTCTTCATGGTTTCCATTTCTTAGAGAACTTGATCAACATCTTAGACAATAAACCACATCCTGACTGCTATTCACTAAAATTTTTTATCTTAACCTGAGCCCAGGACCTAGACATATTCATCGAAGAGTTTACAAACATCTGGGTGGAGAGTCTTTCCAAGCTTGGCGTTTTCCAAAGAGTAGGCCTGGTCATGACCTACCAAAAAGTTTTCATTGTACTTACCCTTTCTACTTTTTATCTCTCTTTTATCCTTGTCAATTCCATTCTCTGATTTTGTGCAGTTTTTTCTAATTTCTTGTGTACTGCTCACCTTTATTTACAACTTCTCATTTTTTAAATGTAAACCTATATATTTTACTGTTTGTATTGCTTTAACTGCATCCTATAAGTATTGAAATTAAATACTTTTTGTTTCACTGTTTTCTAGATAAGTCTATAATTTAGTTTTAATTTCCTTTTGAGGGTGATTCTTAATTTCTGGGTAATTAAGATTTGCTTGGTAATCTTATGATTATTTTCAGTTTCATTGGATTTTGAACTAACCCAATAAACTCAATTTTATTGGATTATGCACTAATGTGATTTTTGTTTGTTTGTTTCTTTGTTTGAGTTGGGATCTCATTCTGTCACCCAGGCTGTAGTGCAGTGGCACAATCATGGCTCACCACAGCCTTGACTTCCTGGGCTCAAGAGATCTTTCTACCTCACCTGGGACTACACACACCAGGTTAATTTTTTTTTATTTTTCATAAAGACAAGGTCTCACTGTGTTGCCTAGGCTGGTCTTGAATGTCTGGGCTCAAACAATCCTCTCACCTCGGCCTCCCAAAGTGCTGGGATTACAGGCATGAGCCACTGCACCCAACACCCATGAATTCTGTTTAAAAGTCAGATTAGTATATAATCTGTATATAATCTGTAGAGACCTTGTCTCTACAATAAACCAAAAACTTAGCCAGGTGTGGTGGTACATACCTGTAGTTCCGCTACTTGGAAGGCTGAGGCAGAAGGATATGGGTATTTCCATGGGTATATGAAAATGTATATTTTTTATGCTTGAGATACAAACTTTATTTACATACACGCATATACATGTTTGCATACACACACCATGTATCACATAAAAAGCACAGATATTCAAGTTTATTTTTCACTTTATTAACTCCATGTTTTTTTCCTTAATGGAACATTCAGGTTTGGAAAAAAAGGATGTTAGATCTCCCACTATATTTCTAATATTTTCAAGTTTTCTTTGTAATTCTAAAGCTTTTTTATTTATTTAGCTATTATTTTGTGTTATCTATACAGATTTTTAAAGAATTATATCATCTTTTTCATTCCTTCTTTGAATGACTGAATCCTTCTTTGTCTTCTTAGTACTACTCATATTTCATATTGTTTGATATTAATATTGTCACAACTTTTTTTGTTTGCATTTACATGGTGTCTGTGTGTCAAGCATTTTATTTTCCACTTTTTATTTAGCATTCCTTTCATATAATTTTTTTTAAAACTCAAACTCCCTGTCCCTACTCCAAACAAAAGACTTCAGAGTATCCCATAGAGCATGATGACTACGTGATGTGACAATTAAGTTCGTGAACTTGCCACCGTGTGCTTACATTGGTAGCACTATACAAACAACTAGGTGAGGTTGCATCACCCTGGCATTTCAGTGTCTCACAGCTGGTGTCTTGCTGAATGGTGTTTATTATTGCATGT
The DNA here is from genome assembly GCA_027257055.1 of Cephalopachus bancanus. Classification (NCBI taxonomy): domain Eukaryota; kingdom Metazoa; phylum Chordata; class Mammalia; order Primates; family Tarsiidae; genus Cephalopachus; species Cephalopachus bancanus. The sequence goes on along the minus strand of JAPVLO010001405.1, from coordinate 71,207 downwards.
TTTTGTGCGCCATTGTGAGAATGTCAGGGCTTGAATAAGAGCAACAAAAATTAATTTCTTGTTAAACTTGGCAAGAGTGGAAGTGAAATCAGGGACGTGTTTGTCCAAGTTTATGGGGATGATGTCATGAAGAAGACAGCCAATAAACAAATAACTGTATTGGAACACCCTCCTTACTCACCTGATCTGTCTCCCTACCCAACCCCATGACTTTTTTCTTTACCTAAAGATAAAGGAAATATTTAAAAGAAGATATTTTGATGACATTGAGGACATCAAGGGTAACACAATAACAGCTCAGGTGGCCCTTCCAGATAAAGAGTTCCAAAATTGCTTTGACAAGGGGAGTACTTCCAAGGTAGTGATCATACTGATATTCAGTAATGAGGTATGTGGCACTTTTTCTAGGATGAGTTCACGAGTTTAATTGCCAGACCTCATATGGTACTTATTTAACTTCCTTTTTTTTTTTAAACTGGAGTCTCACTCTGTCCCCAGGCTGGAATGCAGTGCCACACTCACAGCTACTCCAGTGTTGACCTGCTGGACTGCAGCTATCCTTCCACCTCAGTCTTTCAAGTAGCAGAACTACAGGCATGCGCTACCACACCCGGCCAGTTTTGGCTTTTTATTGTAGAGACAAGGTCTGGCCAAGTTGCCCGGGTTGGTCTTGAACTCTCAGCCTCAGGCAATCCATGCACCTCAGCCTCCCAAAATGCTGGGATTATAGGCTGAGCCTCCGAGCCCAGCATAACTACCTTCCTATTTAGATAATTTAGATAACCTATTTCCCCCCCTTTTTTTGGAGTCAGAGTCTCACTGTCAACTGTCATGCAGGCTGGAGTGCAGTGGCATGCTCACAGCCACCACAGCCTCGACCTGCTGGACTCAGGCAATCCTTTTGCCTCAGCCTTCCAAGTAGATGAAACCACAGGCACACAGTACCATGGCCAGCTAATTTTCTGATCTATTGTAGAGACAAGGTCTTACCAAGTTGTCCAAACTGGTCTCAAACCCTGGGCTCAGGAAATCCTCTTGCCTTGGCCTCCCAAAGTGCTTAGATTATAGATGTGAGCCACAGCACCTGACACATATCTTATTCACTTTGATTTGTTCCTCCCACTTTTTTCTGTTTTCTTACATTTTAAAATATGATCAAGTTACCTGTCTTTATCTTTAACCATACCTAAATTTGGAAATTCTTCTGTAATTTTTAATTCTACCTGTGGTCTCTTCTCTGTCTCAATATTCATTTTTCTATCATATGAAAACAAGTTCCCAAATGTCTTCCCTCCGAAGATCCTATATTGTCCATGGCTTCTCCCTCTCCTCAGTAAGATTATTGAAGTGCTGTTATTCCTCATCTTATCCCCTAAACATTTGACTGATATAGTTCTCAATTTTTAGTTCCAAACTATTAAGTTTTCCCATGCAGGTGACTATCGCCCCATACCCTGGCCTAATCAGACTAACACCGTGCAGCTCAATCCATAGGAATCTACGGAGGCGGTGACACATTCACACAACTCACATAAGCCCTTGATCCCATACAACATAAACCTTTGCCTGTTACAGTAAATGTAATCAATCTACTCTACATTCTTTTTTTCAATTTTAGTTGGAGTCTCCTTCTGTCACCCATTCTGGAGTGCAGTGGCATGCTCACAGCCACTGCAACCTCGACCTGCTGGGCTCAGGTGATCCTTCTGCCTCTACCTTCCAAGTATTTGGAACTCCAGGCACATGCCAAAATGCCCAGCTATTTTTTATGTATTTATTGTAGAGATAAGTTCTCACCAAGTTACCCGGGCTGATCTTGAACCCATAGGCTCAGGCAGTCCTCTCACCTCAGAGTCCCAAAGTGCTGGGATTATAGATGTGAACCACCACGCTTGGCCCCAATCTACATTCTTGTTAACAGTTGACAACTAGAAGAGCATAGATGCAAATCTTGCAGCTATTTGGTTTCTAGCTTTACATTCATTGGGGACTCCTTGGGGGATTCCTATAGCACCAATATATATGTTGAGCTCAAATGATCCTTGTAATGACCTCTTGCTCCTGTTTTAAGGATGAATTTTTAGTTTGGAATGAAATGTCAGGTTGAATGGGATGACAAATTGAACCAAAGAACAGGTTGCAACCCATTTGGGTGGTAACAGGTAACAGGAAGTTTCCTTCCTCCACAGTACCACCAAACATCCGCTCTAGGAACGAAGTGAGAGTACTTACCCTTGTGTACCTCTGAGACATCCAAGACGTGGGTACAAGTTTACAGCTGCCTTACAGGAGTAGTGAGCCCTTTTTCCCCTCTGGAGAAACATGAGGAGTGATTCAACTTCCCTGTAGAAAAGGAAGAGCTTACCCTCGATTCTGGCTTCTGCAAGGCAGGGTGAAGTAAGGACAGGCTCTTGCAGATCTCATTTCCCCATGCATACTTCTCTTGGTACAGGGCTAACATGCAACTCATTCCGATGGGGTCTGTATACCAGCTGATAGGGAATGGAATCACTTGATCCTGCAACCATCCTGTGGTGCATGCAGAGCGATCACTCTTATTTAGTGTGGATACTGTAAATTTTATCCACTTCATCCAGGCATTTGTTTCCTTATAACCAGTTTTGAGTGCTATAGTCTGTTTTAAATCTTTAATTTCAACTATAGTTACCTTTTTGGGGATCATTGCTAGGGAAGTCATAATAATCATTGGGGTTCGGGGTTGGTTTCGGTGTACCTACAGCTACAGTTTTGACTACAAGAAGGGTTAATTGTCCTTGAGGGTTTCATCCTGAAACGTCGGCTCCCAATCCATAAACTCGAGGTGCCACCTCAGGTTTTTTATTTAAATTAGCAGAATCATTAATAGTTGGAAGTATAGGATTACATTCTAAATCCTTATAGGATGCCAGTGGAATTCCCTTAGACAAGTGTATTTTGGATTTCAAGGACAGTAGGGGCTTTTCCGGGGGCTTGCTTTTCAACCTTGAATTTGGATAGTCCACCATACATTATCCCAACTGGGACAGGGGCTTCTGTGGGTTTGGGGAGGTCCCTCAAAGTTTTCAAAGATTTTGTCTGAGATAGCTGTCTTTGCTTTTCTAGGTTTTCACGAGGCAAAATTTTACATGCATCAAATTTTACAGTTTGAGGTGGTGAGATTTTAGTCACATCGATTGTCAAGTTAGTGCAAAAGAGATAAGGCTTACCTTTGGTTGCCTGTATATTAGTGGCCCATAAAATTACAATAATAGAAGTCTGCAAGCAATTAGACATTTTGGTGGTTCTCAAGGGAGAAAACAGTCCCATGGGCATTCAGAATTAAGAGGCTCTTGACATAAATGTCTTAATAAAACAAATAGCTAGGACAATAAAAGCAGTCACTATAGGTAGGGTTATAAGGAGAACATCAGGAACATTTATGGAGACTAAATTTTAAATAATTTTTTCTTATTTTTATTCTTAGAAGTTCCATTTGAGAGACTTTCTGCCTGTCTTGTCTCTCTTTCGCCATAGTCCCTGTTGTCGATTTCTTGACTTGGGTGTGATGTGCCCACCCCTTTCCTGCCACTCAGAAGCCATCTCAGTCATCAGGAGAATTCGGGATGATCCCTTCCAGTTTGGTTGGAGCTTAGTTTCCTTCCAAGTCTTGATCAGCACCCAGTCGCCAGGCTGAAAATGGTGAACTGTGAACGCAAGAGGAAGCATTTGGGCAAGAAGTCCTTTTACTCTAAGGGAAAATAGGGTAGAGGAGATGGCTGAAATATATTCTCTTAAAAGTGAATCTTTGGTTTCCAGGGTCAGTAAATCTGTTGCTCTACCAAGTTAGGGCAACTCATATAATAGTTCATAGAGTGACAAACACAAATCCCTTCGAGGGCTGTTCTAATCTGGAGGAGAGCTATAGGAAAACATTTGACCCAGGGCAACTTTATTTCTAACATTAGTTTAGTTATGTAGGTTTTTAGAGTTTGGTTCACTCTATCCATTCTGAGGATGGTAAATGCCAGGGCGTGTGAAAGTCCCATCGCGTTTGGAGTGCTGTTGTAATGTCTTATAATACCTTCTAGGTAAAATGACTTCCAGTATCCAAATCAATGTTTTTTATTAGACCCACTCTAGAGATTGCCTGTTCCAGGAGTCTTTTTTAAAAAGTTGTTTTTATTATTTTATTATAAAGATGTGGGGTACAGTTCACGATTAGGTATACAAACATTGATTATGCAGGTACCCTTGTTGATGAGGTGTGCCCCTCCCTCCTCTAGCAGTTTCCCTCAACTGCCAGTCCCACCCCCCTTCCCTGACATTTCCCATTACCCAAAAGTATTTTAATTACAGACCCTGTTGTAGCTGTTGTCATTGGATATGCCCCCACCCACCCAGTAAGATGATCAACAATTACTAGTAGGTATTTAAGTTTTCCAACCTTGGGCATTTCAGTGAAATCAATTTGTATATTTTGGAAGGATCTTAATCCAGGAGATCTTTCCTTTTTTTTTTTTTTTTTTTGAGTTGGAGTCTCACTCTGTCACCCAGACTGGAGTGCAGTGGCCGCTCCCGGCCACCGTAGCCTCGACTTGCTGCGCTCCGGCGATCCTTCTGCCTCAGCCTTCCTAGTAGCCGAAATTACAGGCATGCGCTACCACGCCTGGATGATTTTTTTTTATTTATTGTAGAGATAAGGTCTTGCTGCCCAGGCGGGTCTCAAACCCGCGGGCTCAGGCAATCCACTCACCTCAGCCTCCCAAAGGCGTGGGATTACAGGCTGAGCCACTGAGCCCGGCAATCTTTCCCCTTTTAATGAGCCTCTGATTAGCTTTTTATTTATTTTCTGACAAATTATACATCCTTCACAGATTTGTTTAGCAATAATAAAATGCCTACACATATTTTCATTTTCCTGCGCTGATTAAATGTCCAAGATATTTAACTTCTTGTTCTACAAATTGTAGTTTCCTTTTAGAAGCTCTTAGTCCTTGCTGTCCCAAGAAATTAAGTAATTTTACAGTTGTTTTAGAGATGTGGGTTTTATCTGTTCCTAAGATTAGGAGATCATCTACATATTGCAAAAGGTAAGTGCCAGGCAAAGGCAGAAATCCTTCTGATACAGTTTCTAAAATTTGGCCAAATGATTTAGGAGATTCAGTAAAGCCCTGTGGTAACGCAGTCCAGTGATACTGCTGTTTTCTTCCATTCATAGGATTTTCCCATTCAAAGGCAATGAGGTCTCTACTCTTGGGGGTCACTGGGCAGGCCCAGAAAGCATCCTTGAAGGTTACCACACTAAACCATTCATGTTCATAAGGGATTTTACTAAGGCGGGTATAGGAGTTTGGAACCATAGGATGGTGAGTTTGAACTATTTGGCTTATTGTCTGTAAGTCCTGCACTAACTGGTAGGATTCATTGAGCTTCTTTACTGGAAATATCGGGGTATTATATGGTGACATGCAAGGTTCCAAAAACCCATCCTTAAGAAGACATTCAGTTATCAGTTGAAGTCTCCTTTTCCCTTCCATAGAAATAAGATACTGTTTTCCACAGACAATTTCATTTGGCTGCTTTAAAGAATTCTGTAGACCTACCCTATTTCCTTCTCTCACCCACACTTTACAGCTAATTCGTTATTCTTCTTCCTCTGTGAGATATGCCATTTGGACCTTAAGTTGACCTTGTTCTATCCCTACATTAAGGCCCATCTGGACAATTAGGTCTCTGCCTAGAAGATTTATTCCTGCTTCTGGGACAAATAAAAATGACCCTGTCATTGTCTCAGTTTCATTTTTTATAATCATGGGTTCAAATATTGGAACTGAAATCCTCGTCCCTTTACTCCAGAGACTAGAAGCTTTTCTTGTAAAAATTGAGCATTTTGGGGTTGGAAGATTGGGGAGGTATGAGCTGCACTGGTTTCAGGGAGGAAGATAGTGACCTTCTCATTGGACTCCACCTTCAAATTTATCAAGGGTTCCTGGTGGGGTTTGATAAAGGGGAACCCCTGACCTCCCTATTCTGAATCTAGTGCCATAAAGGAGACTATTTCTTCCTTCTTTTTCAATTCAGCACAATCTCTCTTGAATCTCTCTCTGGTTTCTTGCAATGATAACACCCAGCTCCCTTTTGATTAAATTCCTTTTTCATAGTTCCTTGTGGATTAAACCTTCCTCTAGTCTGTCCCTTTTGATACCCAGGTCTCATGTGTGTGTAGGGTGGTATCTCGTTTCTTTTACTGAATTCCCTTTCTACAGTGCTTACCATGAGGGTGGCTTTTTGGTTTTGCTTTTCCTCATCTCTTTTAATAAACACCTTTTGTGCTTCTCTTAACAATTCCTCAATAGTTTTTCATTCCACCCTTCCAGCTTTTGTAACTTTGTTGCAATGTCTGGCCAATTCTTGGTAACAAAATTAACCTCTAGAAGGCCCTGTCCTACAAGGTCTTCTGGGTTTAACCCTGAATACTTTCTCATTTGATCTCTACGTCATTGTAAAAAGCCTGTTGGAGTTTTTTTTTTTTTTCCTTCTCTTACTGATTGTCAAATGCCTTTGAGATATTTGGGATCTCAGGGATAAATCTCTGATCACTTTAATTGTCAATTCCCTTAAATCTTGCATTTTAACTCTATCTTCTGGGTTATTATTGTCTCATATGTGGTCTGCATTTGGATATTTCTGTTCTGGACCCGGGGGATGTTTCTGGTCCCAGATAGACATCGCAACCCTTTGAACCATTCCTCTTTCTTCACCAATGAATAGAATGTTCATAATAGACATCAGTTCTACCCAGGTGTGTGTGTGTGTGGTGTGAACTGATCAACATGATTAGTTAATCCCAAAGAATGATTTTATTTCCTTTTTGAAATTTCTTACTTCAGTACTAGTAAGTAGGGCATTAATAAAGCCAATTTCTCCTACCTGAGGGAACCTCCCTTAACAGGAACAGTTTTGACTCTATCTGGACATCCAGGGGAAAAAGGGAATTCTTCAGTATCCCTTTTGCATTGTATAAAATCTCTTTTCAAATTAGGACACAGAGGTTTAGGGCTCGGGGATCTCAATTCTTGAGCCCCCAGACTGAGGGAGACAGAATTGACTCTCCTCAGTTTCATTACCAAAGCATGACACAGAGACTCAGAGATTGGGGAAATGAAGCAACTCTTTTAATCTCATTCTTGCAAGAATGGGTGCCTGTCGGGTGAGCAGGCACACCAAGGCAGTCACAGTCTGTGTATTTATGCCCTAAAGTGCAAGTTTCTACCCTGGTTCCTCAATGGCTATGCACTTTAGAGGTTATATCACTTTCCTGTACATTGCCTAAGCAATACCTTTGTACAGTAAGGCAAAACACTAGCAGTTTCTGCACAAATAAAGTAAAATACATGTCTCTGGTTTCTGACTGGGTCTCAATGCTCACCAAAGGAAATGTATCCAAAGAGGAAGCCTGCCAGGAAAGGAGGAAGAACCAGGAAGTGAAGTAACAAATTGCCAGTTTGAAAACAAATCACTGTTTTGTTTCTTACATATATGACACCTTAATCCCCCTTCTGGGAATTCACCTGGAGGAGCTCAAATTACTCTATGAAAAGGATATCTACACACACTTTTTTATTGCAGCATTATTCACAGTAGCAAAAACATGGAAATAACCATGCTGCCCATTGAAAAAGGACTCGATAAAAAAAAGTGGTACATATACATGATGGAATATTACACAGTCATAAAGGCAAAATTATGAACTTTGCATCAACTTTGATGGACTTAGAGTCTATAATACTGAGTGATCTATCACAGAAACAAAGACCTGGGTACCACATGTTCTCACTCATAATTGAACCTCGAGCAATTATCATAATACTATAAGAAAGGGATTGGCAGTAGCAGGAATCTGCCAGGGGAGGAGGTTGGAGCACACCTCATCAACAAGGGTACCTGCATAATGACCATTTGTATGCCTGACTGAATTGACTGACTACAATTTTAAAATTAAAAAAATTAACCATAAATATGGAAAATGAAATATATGTTGATGAGATTTCTGAGCTCAAAGGTTAATTCAGTGAACTCACCAGTAATATTGAGACTGATAGTGATGTAATGATGCAATGTAAATGAAGAAATATACAGCAGATAATCTGTGACAGTGAATCTAGTACTGGTGAGAATGAATCAGATGTTGAGTGGACAAAATATGATCCAAAAAGGAACTTGGAAGTGTTTATTGGTCATGCAGGTGTCAAGGTATTGCCAAATGTTCCTCAGAGTGAAGTAAAGTTGTCATACTATTTATTGGAAAGGATTTTATAGAAATGATCTCAACTGGAACTAACAGTATTAGGAGCAGATGCACCACAGATATAAATGTCCACAGAAATCTAAAAAGTGGAGCAATACTACAGTGTCTGAGATGAAAACATGTCTAGTATTAAATATTTGGATGGCACAAGTGAAGAAAACCACAATACATGACTACTGGTCAACATATCCATCAATTGCAATGCCTTTCTTTCCACCCATAATGACACAAAATAGATTCCTACAAATTTTTATGGTTTTTGCATTTTTTTCCAATAATGCAGAAATGCAGTCATATTCAAGCATATTATGCAAAACTGAAACTGTAATAATTATGATTTTAAAATTTCAACAATGTGTACAAACCTGATCAACAAATTTCCTTGGATGAATCCATGATACCTCCTCATCTTGGAAGACTGTGTTTTAGGATTTATAATCTGAATAAAAATACAAAGTGCAGAGTGCTAGTCAGAGTGGTGTCTGAGGCAAATACTGGATATGTCTGTAATTTCAGCTGTATTGTGGAAAAGGTGACAATTTAGAAAAGACCATCTCACTTGTGTTAAATACAAATGAAAACTTATGGCACCATGTCTACATGGATAATTATAATAGTTTTACAGTAGCTGAAAAAATATTGAAGAAAAGTATTCAAATTTGAGATACAATATGAAGAGTCAGAGGTTTTTCAAAGGAACTAAATAATCAGTAATTGAAAATTGGTGAATCTGATTTTCAGCAGAAAGGTAAGGCACTAACTCTCAAATGAAAGGATAAACAGGTGTTTCATATGATATCAATGATACACAATGGTGACATCATGAAGACTGATAAAGTGAATTTAAATATTGGACAAAAAGTTTGTAAGGCTGAGTGCATAGTAAAATATAATCAACTTCTGAAAGGTGTTGATCTTGCTGATCAATATCTTTAACATTATTCACTTTTTACAAAAATCAATCATGGTCATAAAAGCTTTCATGTTTATTGTACATTACACTCTCATCAATGCATTTTTTATATATTGTAAGCTCAATCCATACACCAATATAACCTTTTCATAATACTTACAAACTCTGACAGAAGAATGGATTGCTGGTGATACTGTACATAATGATTTCAGAAATGTGCCAGTGAGAAACTCAACAACAGTAGGTCAAAAACCTTGCCATGATCCTTCTTACAATTTTCAGGTGACATGAAAACATATCATTTGGAAAGAATCACACAGTCGGAGAAAACAAGTTATCCACAAAAACGTTGTAGAGTTTGCAAAGTTCATGGAAGCGGTATCAGCACTTCATTCATATGCAAATCCTCTAAAGTTCCTTTATGCAAACGTTATTATTTTACAATTTATCACATGAAACAGGAAGATTAAATTTCTTCCATTTTGTTTTTCAAATTACATGCACATGCAGAGTATTTCTAAATGAATGTAATAATGTCATCTATTATATAACTAAAAAGCAATTATGCAGAACCACATCTGGTATAATTTACACCACCCTGGAATACAATACTTTTTTCAAAATACTTTTTTCTTCTGCTCTTTTCCGCTTGTGGCTTTTTAATGGAAAACTTTTATTTTACACAACATACTTTACAAGACTGATAGTTCAAAAAAAGTTTTCTAATTTTTATCTCTGTCTTAATGACAGAAGTTTTCACCAACCAGATTCAGAATTTTTTTATTTTCACCCACTCTCAGTATTAGAAAAGTCAAAAATTTACCAGTTGTGAATGTGTTAGAAACACATTTCATATAATGTGTAACTCTGACAGGCATATCATACAAAAATGCATCCAGTTTGCAATAAACTCATTCAACATTCCACAGAGAGGGACAGATCTCCTACCATATCACCCAGTTAGGAACACATCTTATTCAACCTGCAACAGTGACAGGCACCACTTATACAAAAATACATCTGTTTAAAAACACATCATGTGTAACATTTAACAGTGACAGGCACAGATCAAACAACATGCACTCAGTTATGAACACATCTTGTAAAACCTACAATAGTTATGGGCACATCTCATGCTGCATGCCCCAGTTATGAACACATCACCTATGGCGTAACACAGTTAACCACACATTCTCCACAAATGCCCCACGTTAGCTCATTCACGACCACTGGTGTGAATTCACATCATTCCAAATTCTGTTTCTGGTTGTCACTGACATGAATTCACGGGTTTTAAAATTCTATTCCTGGTTGCCCCAGACGTGAATTTACATCATTCCAAATTCTCTTCCTGGTTGTCATTGATGTGAATTCATGTCTTTCCAAATTCTGTTTCTGAGTGCTGCAGTGTTATCATATGTATGTGTTATTATATTTTGCTTGAAGATAAATTGTCAGGCAAGGAAAGAGAAAGTTAATTAAGATAATTATCTGATATCAACTGTGCAATGTTTTTATTCTATATAGTTGGAAAAAATTGCAAGTTGGTCATTATTTTGATGCAATTGGTGTTGCATACCTGTATTTTGATATTTGGGGTCTTTCATACTTCAAGATTAAAAATAATTTTCCATAATTATGGAAAATGAGGAAACATATGCTGATGAGATTTCTAAGGTCAAAGGTGAATCCAGTGAACTTATTATGATTGTGAGACAAATAGTGCTGCAATGAAGCAATGTAAACAAAGAAATATAATGGAGATAATCTATGAAAGTGAATCTAGTAATGGTGAAAATGACTCAGACATTGTGTGGACAAAATATGACCAAAAAGAAACTTAGAAGTGTTTATTGGTAATCCAGGTGTCAAGGTATTTCCAAATAATCCTCAAATTAGAAGTGATGTTGTCAGACTATTTATTGGAGGTGATTTTATAGAAATGATCACAACTGAAACTAACAGGTATTATGATCTGATGCACCACAGATATACGTGTCCAAAGAAATAAAAAACATGGAGCAATACTACATTGTTCAAGATGAAAAACCTTTTAGCATTAAATATTTTGATGGGACAAGTGAAGAAAACCATAATACATGATTATTGGTCAATACACCCTTCAACTGCAAAGCCTTTTTTAAAAAAAATTATGGCATGAAATATATTCCTACAAATTTTATGGTTTTTGTATTTTTCAAATAAAGAAGAAATGCAGTCAAATCCAAGCAGATCATGTAAAATTGGACCTGTAATTATGTTTTAAATAAGTTCAATACTGTGAACAACCTGAACAAGAACTTTCCTTGGATGAATCCATGAACCTCATCATAGAAGACTGTCTTTTAAGGTTTATAATCCAAATAAAAATACGAAGTATGGAATGCTAGTCAGAGTGGTGCCTCAGGCAAATATTGGATATGTCTGCAACTTTCAGCTATATGGTGAAAAAGGTGGCAATTTGGAAAAGACTATTTCGTTTGTGTTAAATACAAATGAAAACTTATGGCACCATGTCTACATAGATAATTTTATAATAGTGTTATAGAAGCTGAAAAGTTATTGAAGAAAAATATTCAAATTTCTGGTACAAAACAAAGAAATAGAGGTTCTTCAAAGGAATCAAATAATCTGAAATTGAAAGAAAGTGCACCTGATTTTTGGCAGAAAGGTGAGGTACTAACTCTCAAGTGGGAAGATAAACAGGAGGTTCGAATGATCTCAATGATACACAGTGGTGACATTGTGGAGACTGATGAAGTAAATAAAAATACTGGACAAAAAGTGCATAGAAATATATAATCAACATATGAATGGTGTTAATCTTGTTGATCAACATCTTTCATATTATTCATTTATTTATGAAAATCAGTCAAGTAGCCAAAAAATTTTTCATGTTTATTATACATTGCACTCTCTTCAGTTAACTTATTGTCTATCATAAGCTCAATGCACTTACCAATATAACCTTTGTGAAATACTTACAAACTCTGGCAGAAGAGTGGATTGCTGGTACATAATGATTCTGTAAATTTACTAATGAGTACCTCAACAGCAGTAGGATGAACATCTTCTTGCCATGATTCTTTTTATAGACTTTCAGGGAACAAGAAAACACATCATTTGGTAAGAATCACATAGTTGAGATAAACAAAGTATCCACAAAAACGTTGTAGAGTCTGCAAAGTTACAGGAAAAGATACTAGAACCTTATTTATATGCAAATACTGTAGAGTTCCTTTATGCAAAGGTTATTGTTTTATGAGTTATCACACAAGACAAGAATATTAAATTTCTTTTTTTCATTTTCTTTTTCAAACTACTCAAAAAGTATTTCTTTTGTTTTTCCTTTTTTTTTTTTTGAGTTGGAGTCTCACCCTGTCACCCAGGCTGGAGTGCAGTGGCACGCTCACAGCCACGGCAGCCTCAACCAGCTGGGTTCAGGTGACCCTTCCACCTCAGTCTTCCAAGTAGCTAGAACTACAAAATGTACTACCACGCCCAGCTAATTTTTTTATTTATTGTAGAAATGAGGTCTCTCCAAGTTGCCCGGGCTGGTCTCAAACCCACAGGCTCAGGCAATTCGCTTACCTGTAAAAGTGCTGGCATTACAGGCTGAGCCAGCAAGCCCGGCCAGTATTTCTAAATGAACATAATAATGACAAGTAGTCTCTTATATACCTAAAAAGCAACCTTGCAAAACCACATCCGGTGTATTTTACACCACCCTAGGATACAATTACTTTCAAAATATTTATTTCTTCTGCTCTCTCCACTTGTGAATTTTAAGCACAAAATGTTTAATTTGCACAACAAATTGTTACAAAACTGATATTACAAAACTAAATTTATAAATTTTATCCCAATCTTAACAACAGAAGTTTGCAACAACCAGCTTAGAATTTTTTATTTTCACCCACTCACTATTAGGAAAATGAAAAATTGCTGCATGTGAATGGTTTAGAAACACATTTCCTACAATGTGCAACACTGACAGACATATCTCATACAAAAATGCACCCAGTTTGAAATAATCTCATTCAACATTCCACAGAGAGGGACAGATCTCATATTACATGCATCCAGTTAGGAGCACATCTTAGACAACCTGCAACAGTGACAGGCATATCTGATACAAAAATGCATCCAGTTATAAACACACTGCATGCAACGTATAACAATTACAGGCACATCTCATACAACATGCACCTAGTTATGAGCACACCATATACAACACTCATAGGCACTTCTCATACAGTATGCAGTGAGCTGGGAAAAAAATCATATTCAAGGTATAACAATTAAACATGCATTTACCACAACATGCCCTAAGTTAGAAACACATTTTTTGCATTGTGCAGCAGTAACAGACATATTTCAAACAAAAATGGAGACAGTGCAAAATCATCTCATTCAGCTTGCAACACTGAGGGACATACCTTGTACAGAATGCATCCAGTTGTGAAAAAACTCACATGCAACGTAAACAGATAAACACACATGTCACACAACATACCCCAAGCTGGAGACACATTTCACATAATGTGCACCAGTGACAGACATATCTCATACAAAAATGCACCTAGGATGAAATAATCTCATTCAACATGTCACAGTGAGGGACACATCTCTTACCACATGCACCCAGTTGGGAACACGTCTGATACAAAAATACATCCAGTTATAAACACATTGCATGCAATGTTTACCAATGACAATCACAAACCATACAACTCATGCTCCCAGATATGAACACATCTTATAAAACATGCAAAAATTACAGACACATTTCATACTGCTTGCCACCAGTTGTGAACACATCATATACAACATAAAACAGTTAACCATACATTTTCCGCAACTGGGCCCAAGTTCACTCGTTTGTGATCACTGATGTGAATTCACATAATTCCAAATTCTCTTCCTGGATGCCACTGATGTGAAATCACATCGTTGCAAATTCATGATTTTACCTCATTCCAAATTCTGTTCCTGGTGGCCACTGATGTGAACTCATGTCTTTGAAAATTCTGTTTCTGAATGCTGCAACATTCTTATGTATGTGTTATTATATTTTGCTTGAAAATGAATAGTCAAGGAGAGAGAGATAATTAAGACAATTATTTGATATTGACTGCATAATGTTGTTATTGTTTTAGGAAGGTGGCAAAAATTGTAACTTTATTATTTTGTTGCGAGTAGTGCCCTATACTGGTATTTAGATATTTTAGGGCTTTCATATTTCAATATTAAAAATAATTTACAGGCTGGGTGTGGTGGCTCATGTCTATAATCCTGACACTTTGGGAGGCTGAGGTAAGAGGATTGCTTGAGCCCACAGGTTCGAGACCAGCCTGGGCAACTTGGTGAGACCTCATCTCTACAATAAATCAAAAAATTAGCTGGGTGTGGTGGCACACGCCTATAGTTCCAGCTACTTGGAAGACTGAGGTGGAAGGATCACCCGAGCCCAGCAAGGCGAGACTGCAGTGGCTGTGAGCAGTGTGCCACTGCACTCCACCTGAGTGACAGAGTGAGACTCCAACTCAAAAAAAAAATTACCATAATTATGGACAATGAAGAAACATATGCTGATGATATTTCTGATGCCGAAGAGAAATCTAGTGAACTTATTAGTAATAGTGAGACAGATAGTGATGTAATGATGCAATATAAACAAAGAAATATGATGCAGATAATCTATGACAGTGAATCTAATACTGGTGAGAACAAATCAGACATTGAATGGACAAAATATGAAGAAAAAAACACTTAGAAGTGTTTATTCATAATCTAGGTGTCAATGCATTTCCAAATGATCCTCAAAGCATAAGTGAATTTGTTGGACTATTTATTGAAGATGATTTTATAGAAATGATCACAACTGAAACTAACAGGTATTATGATCAGATACACCACAGATGTAAATGTCCAAAGAAATAAAAGAAAACTGGAGTAATACTACAATGTTCGAGATGAAAAAATTTCCAGCATTAAATATTAAGATGAGACAAGTGAAGAAAACCACAATACATGATTACTGGTTGACACATCCGTCAATTGTGATGCCTTTGTTTTCAAAAATAATGACACGAAACAAATTCCTATAAATTTTGAGGTTTTTGAACTTTTCCATTAATGCAGAAATGTAGTCAAATCCCGGCAGATCATGCAAAATTGGATCCATAACAAATTATGTTTTAAATAAGTTCAACACTGTATGAAACCTGAAGAAGAACTTTCCCAGGATGAGTCCATGAAACCTCATCATGGAAGACTGTCTTTTTTGGTTTATAATCTGAATAAAAATATAAAGTACAGAATGCTAGTCTGAGTGGTAACTGAGGCAAATATTAGATATGTTTGCAATTTTCAGCTGCATTGTGAAAATGGTGACGATTTAGAAAAGACCTTTTTTCATGTTTTAAATAAAAATGAAACTTGTATCACCATGTTTACATAGATGACTATTATAATAGTGTTACAGCAGCTGAAAAGTTATTGAAGAAAAATATTCAAATTTGTGGTACAAAACGAAGAAATAGAGGGTTTTCAAAGGAACTAAATAATCTGAAATTGAAAGTAGGTGAATCTGATTTTCGGCAGAAAGGTGAGGTACTAACTCTCAAATGGGAAGATAAACAGGAGGTTCAAATGAGCTCAATGATACACAATGGTGACATCGTGGAGACTGATGAAGTAAATATAAATATTGGACAAAAAGTTAATAAGCTTAATTGCATAGTCAAATATAATCAACATATGAAAGGTGTCGATCTTGCTGATCAATACCTTGGATATTAGTCATCTTTACAAAAATCGATCCAATGGTCAATAAAAGTTTTCATGTTTATTGCACTCTGCACTCTGTTCAATTTGTTTATTGTATATCCTAAGCTCAATCCATATACCAATATCACCTTTCAGAAATACAAACTCTGGCGGGAGATTGGATTGCTTGATACTGTACATAACGATTCCAGAAATTTACTAACTGTACATAACGATTCCAGAAATTTACTAACGGGTAACTCAACAGCAGTAGGTTGAACAATTTATCATGATCCTCCTAACAGATTTTCAGGTGATGTGAAAGTGCGTCATTTGGAGAAAAAAAAATCACACAGTTGGGAAAAGCAAAGTGTCCGCCAAAATGCTGTAGAGTCTTCAAAGTTTATGGAAAACGTACTGACACTTCATTTGTATGTAAATCCTGTAGAGTTCCTTTATGCTAAGGTCATTGTTTTATGATTTATCACAAGAAACAGGAATATCAAATTTCATTTTTCCCTTTTGTTTTTCCCAAATACATGTAAAGTGTTTCTAAATGAACATAATAATAATAAGTAGGCTATTATTTACCTTAAAAGCAAGTATGCAAAACCATACCCAGTGTAATTTACACAACCCTAGAATATAACTTTCAACATATTTTTTCTTCTGCTCTTCTACACTTGTGACTTTAGTGGAAAATACTGTATTTCACACAAAAATATTTACAAGATTGATATATCAAAGCAAATTTTCTAGTTTTCATCTCTTTTTTTTTTTAGTCAGAATCTCTCTCTGTTGCCCAGGCTGGAATGCAGGGACATGGCCACTGTAGCCTGGTGGGCTCAGATGATCTTTCCACCTCAGCCTTCCAAGTAGCTGGAACTACAGGCATGCACTACTATGCCCAGCTTATTTTTTGATTTATTGTAAGGATGAAGTCTCACCAAGTTGCCCAGGCTGGTCTCAAACCCCTGAGCTCAGGCAATCTTCTTGCCTTGGCCTCCCAAAGTGCTGGGATGGCAGGCTTGAGCACCATGCCTGGCCCATCACTGTCTTAATGACAGAAGTTTACACCAACCAGTTTCAGAATTTTTTTATTTTCACCTGCTCTCACTATTAGGAAAGTGAAAAATTTGCCAGTCGCGAATGTGTTAGAAACACCATACAATATGCAACACTGACAAGCTTATCTCACACAAAAATGCACCCAGTTTGAAATAATCTCATTCAACATTCCACAGAGAGGGACAGATCTCATATTACAAGCACCCAGTTAGGAACACATCTTAGACAACCAGCAGCAGTGACAGTTATAAACATCCAGTTATAAACACATTGCATGCAACGTTTAACAGTTACATGAATATCTCTTACAACATGCACCTAGTTATGATCACATCATACATTATAGGCACATCTCATACAGCATGCTCTCAGTTGCCAAAAAAAACCACATGCCATGTATAACAATTAAACACACATTTCCCACAACATGTCCCAAGTAGGAAACACATTTCATACAATGTGCAACTCTGACAGTCTTATCTCATTCAAAAATGAAAACAGAATGAAATAAACTCAATCAACATGTCACAGTGAGGGACACATCTCATACCACATACATCCAGTTAGGAACACATCTTAGACAACCTTTAAGAGTGACAGGCATATCTTATTCAACATGCACTCAGTTATGAACACATCTTGTAAAATCTGCAACAGTTATAGGCACATCTCATACTGCATGCTCCCAGTTGTGGACACATTGCATGCAACATAAGACAATTAACCACACATTTTCCATAACATATCCCAAGTTAGCTCATTCATGACCACTGACATGAATTCATGTCACTCCAAATTCTGTTCCTGGTTGCCACTTACGTGAATTCTCATCATTCCATATTCTCTTCCTGGTGTTCCCGTGACATAAATTCACATCATTCCCAGTTCTGTTCCTGATTGTCACTGATGTTAATTCATGTCATCTCATGTCTGTTTCTGGTTGCCGCTGACGTGATACCACTTCATTACAAATTTGTTCCTGCTTGCCAAAGATGTGAATTAATCTCATTTCAAATTCTGTTCCTGGTTGGCACTAACGTGAATTCACATCTTTGTAAATTCTGTTTCTGAATGCTGCAATGTTGCCATATGTATGTTTTATTCTATTTTGCTTGAAAATGAATAGTTGGGCAACAATAGAGAAAGTTAATTGAGGTAATTATCTGATATCGACTGTGCAATGTTGTTATTGTTTTATGTAGTTGGTAAAGATTGCAAATTGGTCACTATATGGTTGCAATTAGTGTTCCTGTGTTTGTATTTTGGAAATTTCAGGGCTTTCATGCTTCACCGTTAAAAATAATATACCATAATTATGGGAAGTGAAGAAATATATGCTGATTAGATTTCCGAGGTCAAATGTGTATTCAGTGAACTTATTTGTGATAGTGAGATAGATAGTGATGTAAAGATGCAATGTAAATGAAGAAATATGAAGCAATTTATGACAGTGAATCTAGAACAAATCAGACATTAAGTGAACAAAATATGATCCAAAAAGAAACTTAGAAGTGTTTATTGGTAATCCAGGTGTCAAGGTGTTTCCAAATGATACTCAAAGTAAAAGTGAAATTGTCAGACTATTTATTGGAGATGATTTTGTAGAAATGATCATAAAGGAAACAAACACATATTATGATCAGATGCACCATAGATATAAATTTCCAAAGAAATAAAAAAAAGTGGAGCAATACTACAGTGTCTGAGATGTAAAAAAAAATTCTAGCATCAAATATTTTGGTGGGACAAGTGAAGCAAACTACATACATGATTACTGGTCAAAATACCTGTCAACTGCAATGTCTTTGTTTTCAAAAATAATGACACAAAGTAGATTCCTAAAAATTTTTCATGTTTTACATTTTCCAATAATGCAGAAATGTAGTCAAATCCAAGGAGATTATGTAAAAGTGAACCCGTAATATATTATGTTTAAGTTCAACACTGTGTACAAATATAAGCAAGACTTTCCTTGGATGAATCCATGAAATCTCATTGTGGAAGGCAGCCTTTTTTGGTTTATAATCTGAATAAAACTATAAAGTATGGAATGCTAATCAGAGTGGTATCTGAGGCAAATACCAGATATGTTTGCAAATTTCAGCTGTCTTGTGAAAAAGGTGACAATTTAGAAAAGACCATTTCACTAGTGTTAAATAAAAAGGAAATTTATGGTACCATGTCTACATGGATAACTATTTTAATAGCTTTATACTAGTGGAAAATTTATTGAAGAAAAATATTCAAATTTGCAGTAACAATATGAAGAAATAAGCTGGGCTCAGTGGCTCAGCCTGTAGTCCTGCGCCTTTGGGAGGCTGAGGTGAGTGGATTGCCTGAGCCCGTGGGTTCGAGATCCACCTGGGCAGCGAGACCTCATCTCTATAATAAATCAAAAAAAATCAGCCAGGCATGGTAGCGCATGCCTGTAATTCCGGCTACTTGGAAGGCTGAGGCGGAAGGATTGCTGGAGCCCAGCAGGTCGAGGCTGCGGTGGCCGGGAGCGGCCACTGCACCCCAGTCTGGGCGACAGAGTGAGACTCCAACTCAAAAAAAAAAAAAGAAAAAAGAAAGAAATAGAAGTTTTTCAAAGGAACTAAATGATCTGAAATTGAAATTAAGTGAATCTGATTTTTGACAGAAAGGTGAGGTACTAACACACAAATGGAAGGATAAACAGGAGGTTCAAATGATGTCAACGAAACACAAAGGTGACAACATGGAGACTGATAGAGTAAATAAAATGGAAAAAGTGGACAAAATGTTTGTAAGCCTGAGTGCATAGTAAAATATAATCAACATCTGAAAGGTGTTGTTGATCTTGCTGATCAATATCTTTCATATTATTCATTTATATGAAAATCATACAAGTGGTCAAAAAAGTTTTCATGTTTATTATACACTGCACTCTCTTCAATATATTTATTGCATATCATAAGCTCAATCTATATACCAATACAACCTTTTTGTAATACTTACAAACTCACAGAAGAATAGATTGCTTGTGATGTTGTATATAACAATTCCAGGAATTTGTCAATGAGCAGCTCATCAAGAGTAGGCCGAACACCCTGCCATGATCCTCTTTACAGACATTCAGGTGACATGAAAACGCATCATTTGAAAGAATCACACAGTTGGAAATAACAAAATGTCACAAAAATATTGTGGAGGCTACAAAGTTCATGGAAAACGTACTGACCATCCATATGCAAATCCTGTAGAGCTCCTTTATGCTAAGGTCATTGTTTTATGATTTATCACATGAAACAGACTGAATTTGAAAATCTTCTAATTGATATCCCTGTCTTAACAACAGAAGTTTGCACCAACCAGCTTCAGAATTTTTTTAGTTTTCACCCACTCTCACTATTAGGAATGTGAAAAATTTGCTGTTTGTGAATGTGTTAGAAACACGTTTCATATGATGTGCAACACTGACAGACATATCTCATACAAAAATACAACCAGTTTGAAATAATCTTATTCAACATTCTACAGAGAGGGACAGATCTCATATTACATGCACTCAGTCAAGAGCACATCATAGACAACCTGCAACAGTGACAGGCACATCTTATACAAAAATGCATCAAGTTGTAAACACATTGCATACAACATTTCACAGTTGCAGGCACATTTCATACACCTAGTTATGAGCACATCTTATACAAACTGCAACAGTTACATGCACATCTCAAATGGCATGCACTCAGTAACAAAAAAATTGCATACAATGTGTAACAGTTAAACACACATTTGCCACAATATCCCCCAAGTTAGAAACAGTGACAGACATATATCTTGCAAAAATGCAGAGAGTAAGCCGGGCTCGGTGGCTCAGCCTGTAATCCTGCACCTTTGGGAGGCTGAGGTGAGTGGATTGCCTAAGCCCGCGGGTTCGAGACCCGCCTGGGCAGCGAGACCTCATCTCTACAATAAATCAAAAAATCAGCCGGGTGTGGTAGCGCATGCCTGTAATTCCGGCTACTTGGAAGGCTGAGGCAGAAGGATCACCGGAGCCCAGCAGGTCGAGGCTGCGGTGGCTGGGAGCGGCCACTGCACTCCAGTCTGGGCGACAGAGTGAGACTCCAACTCAAAAAAAAAAAAAAAAAAAATGCAGAGAGTATGAAATAATCACCTTCAACGTGCAACAGAGAGGGATACATCTCATACTGAATATACCCAGTTGTGGGGAGGGGAGAACCCACATACAATGTAAACAGTTAAACACACATTTCACACAACATGCCCCAAGTTAGAGATACATTTCATACAATGTGCAACAGTGACACACATATCTCATACAAAAATGCACCCAGGATGAAATAATCTCATTTGACGCGTCACAGTGAGGGATGCATCCCATACCACATGCACTGTTAGGAATACCTCTTAGACAACCTGTAACAATAACAGGCACATCTTGTACAAAAAATGCATCCAGTTGTAAACACATCACGTATGTTTAACAGTAAAAGATGCATCTCATACAACATGCACACAATTATGAACATATCTTGTAAAACCTGCAACAGTTATAGGCACATCTCATACTGCATGACCCTAGTTGTGAACACATTGCATATAAAACAAGACAGTTTCCACAACATGCCTCAAATTAGCTTATTCACAACTGCTGATGTGAATTCACGTCATTCCAAATTCTGTTCCTGGTTGCCACTGGCATGAATTCAGGTCATTCCAAATCCTGTTCTTGGTTACCACGTGAATTCACATCATTTTAAATTCTGTTCCTTGTCACATGAATTTATGTGTTTGCAAATTCTCTTTCTGAATGCTGCAACGTTGTCATATGTATGTGTTATTCTATTTTGCTTTAAAATAAATAGGCAAAGAGAAAAATAACTGAGATATTATCTGATATTGACTGTGCAATTTTTTAATTGTTTTACGTTATTAGTAAAAGTTGCAAGTTTACCATGATTTTGTTGCGATTAGTGTTGTATACTTGTATTTTGATATTTCAGGGCTTTCATACTTCAACCTTAAAAATAATTTACCATAATTGTGGAAAATGAAGAAATATATGCTGATGAGATTTCTGAGGTCGAAGGTGGATCCAGTGAACTTATTAGTGATAATGAGACAAACAGTGATGTAATAATGCAATATAAATGAAGAAATATAATGCAGATAATGTATGACAGTGAATCTAGTACTGTTGAGAACACATCAGACACTGAGTGGACAAAATATGATCCGAAAAGAAACTTAGAAGTACTTATTGGTAATTCAGGTATCAAGGTATTTCCAAACGATCCTCAAAGTAGAAGTGAAGTTATCGGACTGTTTATTGGAGATGATTTTATAGAAATGATCACATCTGGAACTAACAGGTATTATGATCAGATGTACCACAGATATAAATGTCAAAGTAAAATAAAGGTTTCCAAGATGTGGATGATGAGACAGGGATTGTGTACAATTTTTAGGATTATTATTCCCATTTGGCTTCTCAGTAATATCATCTAACTTTTTTTTTAAACAACTGGTGAGCTTCTCTTTAAACAATAAAGTCCAGGGGAGAGCACGAATGCAGTCCCCCACTCCACAAATTATGCAGTCGAGTTTCCCACATTTGGGGAGATCACAGAGGTCAGCACATCCGGAGTGCAATGGATAAGTGTTGCCCTGAGAAAACCACCTTCATGATCATGGTATCTCCCCTGCCAGGTAAGTCATTCATCTTTTTAATATTAACATCCAGTGTATAACAGAACATTTATTTCTATCCTTAAAAATCTTTCTTTGAAAGCTCTATGGCTGACTGTTATAATTTGAGCTGGCTGCTTCCTGGACGTACTATGCAGCTATCATCTGAAATTCCTTGTCATTACACTTCTGGAAGGGCTCCACCATTCTTTGGATCCTGTATATATTCTCTTTTGAGTTCAATTTCTGTTGTGGTGCACAACCTCTAGCAGTTCTCCTGGAGTATATCAATGAGTCTTCATGAGTCTGACAGTGTTTGGCTGGGTATAGAATTCTGGGTGAAAAATAAATTTCCTCAGAAATTCAAAAGAGTTTGCTCCATTTTTCTTCCTCATCTATACTACATATACTAGTCTGATTCTTGTTCCAAAAAGAAGATACTCTCTTCAGGGGGTATTGTCCCTGAACAAGAAATTGGGGATTCTGATAGAGGACATTTTGGGTTATCAAAATGACTGGGGCTACTCTGGCATTCAGTGAGCAGGGGTCTGGGATACAACGTGCAGGGACAGCCATTCAATATAAACTGCTCAACTCACATCACCAAATGGAATAATAAAGTTGAAGACTTTATGCTACTATATTTCAAGATGTATTGTAAAGCAAAAGTAATCAAAACAAGTGGTCTTGGTGTAAAGAGAAACATATAAGTCGATAGACTAGAAGAGAGTCTAGAAGTAGATCCACACATACACTGCCAAACAATATTTGACAAAGATGCCAAGGTAACTCAATGGGAGAAATAACAGTCTTTCAACAAGTGCTGCTGGGACTACTGGAAATCTCTATGCAAAAGAACACCCATAGCTCATAGTATCTACAAAGTTAACTTGAACTTGATCACAGACCTAATGTAAGAGCTAAATACATAAAACTGCTGGGAAAAGATTCTCAATGACCTTGAGTTTGACAAAGATTTCTTAAATGTGACACAAAAAGTATGGTCTTGAAGATAAAAATAGAAGCAACAAATTGAACTTCATTAGAATAAGAAAGCTTGCTTTTCAAAATACTCTGTTAAGAAAATGAAAACATAAGTCATAGACTGGGAGATAATGTTTGCAAACTATATATCTGACTAAGTAATTGTATGTAGACTATATCAATACATTTTAGAACTCAACAAAAACATGAAAAAGACCCAATTAAAAAATAGACAAATGTTTTAAACAGACATTTCACAAAATATATGTTGAGTCAAATAAGTACATAAAAAGTCGTTTAGCATCATCAGTGATTAGGAGAAAGCAAATTAAAACCACAAGAATTTAGATATGACACCAAAAGCAAAAGCAAAGAAACATACACTAGGCAGGCTAGACATCATCAAAACTTAAGTCACCTATGCTTTGAAGAACTTCAGTCAAGAAAGTGAGAAGGCATCCCACAGAAGAAAATATGTTTGCTACTCATATATCTCATTAGATGTTTGTGTCAAAATATACACATAATTTTATAACTCATTAATTAAATAGACATAAATTCTGTTTATCTGTTTATTTGTTTGAGTAGGAGTCTCACTCTGTCACCCAGGCTGGAGAGCAGTGACATGCTCCTGGCCACCACAGCCTTGACCTGCAGGGCTCAGACGATCCTTTCACCTCAGCCTTCCAAGTAGCTGGAACTATAGGCACATGCTACCACACCAGCTAATTTTTGATTTATTGTAGAGATGGGGTCTTGCCAAGTTGCCCAGGCGGGTCTCAAACCTGTGGACTCAGTCAATCCTCTCACCTCGGCCTCCCAAAGTGCTGGGATTAAAGGCATGAGCCACTGCACTTGGCCAATCCAATTTAAATTTAGGTAAAAGATCTGAATAGACATCACTCTAATACAAAGAAGGGCCAGGTGTGGTGACTCAGCCTGTAATCCCTGCTCTTTGGAAGGCCGAGGTGAGAGGATTGCCTGAGCCCACGGGTTTGAGACCCGCCTGGGCAACTTGGCAAGACCCCCATCTCTACAATAAATCACAAAAACTAGCCTGACGTGGTGGTGTGCATCTATATTTCCAGCTACTTGGAAGGCTGAAGCGGAAGGATCACCTAAATCCAGCAGGTGGAGGCTGCGGTGGCTGTGAGAGTGCCACTGCATTGCAGTCTGGGTGACAAGAGTGAGACTCCAACTCAAAAAAAAAATACAGAGAAGATATAATAAGCATTTGGAATTATGCTCACTGTTAGACATCACAGAAATGCAAATTGAAACCATGAGATACCATTTATACCCACTAGGTTGGCTGGAATAAAAACCACAGACACTATCACGGGTCAATGAGGTTATAGAAAAGTGGGGAACCTCATAAACTGCTGTTGGGAATGTAAAATGGTGGAGCTGCTTTGGAAAATAGTCTGGCAATTCCTCAAACATTGAAGCATTTAAGTCATATGACCCAGCAATTATATTCCTAGGTATTTGCCCAAGAAAACTCAAAACATTATGAATCTTGAAAACATTATGCTAAGAACATACTAGTCATGAAGAACCACATAGTACAATTCCTTTTCTGTGAAATATCCAGAACAGGCAAACATATAGAGGCAGAAAGGAGATTAGTGTTAGTCTGGGACTGGGGTGAGGTAGGGTGATGGGATGGGAGAGTAAAGACTACTTTAGAGGGATAATAAGAAGTATTCTGAAATTGATTGTGGTGATGGTGGCACATACATGTAAATATTCTAAAAGTCATTGAGTTGTACATTTAAAACATGGCAGGCTGGTTTTCAGAGTAACGATATTTCAATGGTGCTGTTAAAAGGAAAACACCACTTTGAGAAACTACTGTATACCAGCTAGAGTGGCTTAGATTAAGAATACTAACCATTCTTCTTCCAGATAAGCAATTTCTCTAGTCTCAGCATGAAGCCCTTTCGGGAGCCCCACACAGGATTGGAGCCCTGGACACACATGGGAGTCCTCTGACCTATGTACCATTCAGCAACTTCTAGCCTAAGACCTGGCCCACAGAAGTCACAAGCCATCATGCCCTTGTTGAAAGAATAGATGTGCAAACCCATGCAGCCAATACGGTAGGCACATGGTTCGGTTCCATGACTGAACTGGACTCCAGACAAAGTTTGCAAATGGGGCAGCTGGCTGTCACATCCCAAAATGGGCTGTGTTTTCCAAAGAATGAGTATCAGTTGCTAAAATTTCAAAGACAAGAGATTTCACATAAAGAATCTAGGTGTTTCGTTCCTCTTGGAGATGCCCTGCCTGGCTTCAGTTCAGTGCGGGTAAACGGTGGCTGTCTCCCCTTAGACCAACCAATTGATGCCTTTCCTTCATCAGTCTGACAGGAGCTTCAGAGTTTCCCAGACCCTGTTGCTGGGGGCTCCAGAAAACACTGACACTCATTCAGACAACCCTTCCTTGACATTGTGGATATAGGGCTTGAGGCTTCCTGAGGCTCATGCACAGAACCAACCCATTTTCTCTTCTGGCATGTTCTTTTGGCCAGGGCAAGTTGTGAGGCCAGCCAGGCAAGCCACAGGGATCAGCAAGGAATGATTCACATTTCAAAGGCATATCGATCTTCTCCTATAGCTGTCATTCACCTTACCTGATTAGAACTCAAGAAGATGAAGGGAGGATATGTCACAATAGAAGAAAGAATAAAAGCATCTCGTATTCCTTGTCAAAAATGTTTTCAAAGATCAAAGAAGAATAGAGAAACTCTCATTCACTTGAAGCAGGTACCAATTTTCATGGTAACCTCCAATGTCTGTGCAGATCTCTGTGCAGAAGAATTTGACCTCTGAACCAGGGACGTATCTACAGTTTCATAGGACAACTTATCTTTGCACTTGTTGAAGAGTTTCCTGATGTCCTACTGTCCCCACCTTGCAGCCTGGATTTTGTTAAAGCTCCAATGAGGTAAGATAAGAAAGGACACAAGTCAATACCTGTGAGCTCAAGGAAATCTTTTCTCCTTCCCACATAAGACAACCCTGGGAAAGAAGGTATTCATGAATTGCCTCAAAGCCTTATTATTTCACATTTGTTTTAAATATCAAGTCAGGCATACTGGCTTACGCCTATAATTCCCACACTTTGGGAAGCAGGGGCAAGAGGATTATGCAAGTCCATGGGTTCAACACCAGCCTGGGCAACTAGATGAGACCTTGTCTTTACAATAAACCCAAAGATTAGCTGGGTGTGGTGGCACATGCTTGTTCCAGCTACTTGGAAGACTGAGGTGGGAGGATCGCCTGAACCCAGCAGGTCAACACTGCAGTAGTTTTGAGTGTGCCACTGCACTCTAACCTGAGCCACAGAGTAATACTTAGACTCGAAAAATAAATTAGCCATAAACTGTCATAACAATTGTAAAACACAAAACACTACGCAGTATGTGAAGTTCACATTCAGAAGAAAATTATCCAAATATACTTAGGAGAAACAGAAGACATTATTTGCCTTATAACAAAGTATTACATTCACTAAAAATCTTCATGCAAAGAATATTAAAAACCCAGATGGCATCACTGATGCACTCTGCCATTTTAAGAAAAAGTATGCACAAATTTTTTTTTAAAAGGCGCCAGAAGGGAACACTTCCCAATTAATTATTCTAGGCTAGAGTTACTATAATGCAAAAGCCACAATGAGGAATCTGAGAAGAAAAAGAGAAAACTACAGAAAAATATCTCTCTTGAATTTATAGAAATAAATGCTCTGCATAATATGAAAAAGCTGAATTTCAAAAGATATAAAAAGAATGATATACCATGACAAAGTCAAATCATGCCACAAATACAGTTTATATAACATCTAAAAAAAATCTAAGAATATTTCCATTCATATCCACACTTGCAAATATGTTTTCATGTCCCTATGTATGGATGTGGTTTCTGGAAAAACAAACAAAAAACAATTAACATGGATACATTTATCATCTTGATTTTGCTGATGTGTCACAACTGGTAGATCACAGTCCATCAGATTGAGTATGACAAACACAGTTTCCTGTGTGTCAATTACCCTACCCTCAAACTGCAAAAAGCACTTTTTGTTATATACCATTATAACCAAAGACAGGAAGATTAAGAGGTGTTCATTGGAAGTAGCGTCTAGTGTATGATTAAGACCCTAATCAAACCTGAAAATAAACGGAATTCTCACAAACTAGTAAAAAGCATCTACAAAAAGCTACAGTAAACATCATACTTAGCTGTGAATGAAAGAACGTTTTCCCCAGAAGTCTGGGGAAAGACATAAGCATTCACTTTTTATAAGTGTTCCACATTGCACTTGAGACATGTACAAAATAAATGAAACCTGGAAAAATAAAGAAAATGACTCCAGATTGGCAAGGAATGAGGAAAACTGCTTTTTGGTGCACAAGACATAATCCTGTATGTCAATTGACACCTTGAGGACTTCATAAAAACCCACTCATAATAAAGAGTTCAGTAATGTTGCAGGATATAAGATTGAAATATGAATGGCAATAGTTTCTATATGCTAGCAAGAGAAATTCAGAAAATATAACTAAAAATACTGACAATCAAAATGCAACAAAGAAAGGGAAAGCATCAGAAAAAAACTCAAGATATAAGTGCACTGTTTTCACAATCAAAAAGAAAAACTCATAATAAAAAGAAAATATTTTTAAAATGAAGTGATGATTTTAATGGGCAATTTACCAGAAGTTATAAAATTAATAATAAGTATGTAAAATATGGCTACTACACCTAAAATACACTGCAATAACAGTTATATTGCTCTACAAACACACTACAAAGCAGTGAAAATAGTGCTCACACTCAACATGAGTGAGAATTAAGGAGTGTCCATACTAGATTTTTTTTTCCTTAATTGATCTGGGGAAGACAGAGTCGGAAGCATGCTGACATGATTTTTCAGTTCTTGCCAATGGAAGAGAACACTGGTATGTTGAGTATAATGCTTCTGTCTTGTCCAGATCACCTCAATATTTTTGTTTCTAGTTTAAAGTAGTCTAATAGTAAGGGACACGTTTACCATGAAAAGTTTTCATTCAGGATGATGTGTCTGTGATTTCACCCTGATGTCATAGTGCTTTGTGAATATTTTGATATTTTAATATTCACAAAGTACATGGTCCTTCTACCAATATCATTATTTCCATAATCTCTGCCCAGGGAACACCCAAGGAGGGCTGAGGGCCAGGGAGTTCTGAGGTCTCTTTAAGCAGACTCACCCGCTCCTAGAGATGAGGGTATATCAACAAACATGGGTATGGAATACCAATCTTCAGTGAAGCCAGGGTATCAAAGACAAAGCTATCATATGTAAATAGCCAAGCTTTAGAAACTTCTGAAAGGTAGCTAAAGCTTTACTCACAGGGTATGTATGACCTTAAATGTATTTGCCAGAAAACAAGAAATGATGGAAATAACCCACCTCTTTGGGTCAAGAAAATTAGTTTAATCACAAAGAAATTTGGAATATGAACATTTTAAAACATTTGTAAAACTTAAGAAATAGAAAACAGTATGACTGAGGGCACTAAGGTTCAAAGTCGTGAAATAAATGACTGTAGGTCTCAATGCCAGTGCAGGGGCTTCACGCCACAGGTGCGCACTTCTCCAAAACCCAGGTGTGAGTGGAGGGTGGATGCTTGAGTGATGGGCGATCAACAAATAGATGGTCTAGAGACTTCGGGGCCACCTTACTCTGGTGGGACACCCCGTGAAACTTCTCTTGGCCTGTGACTATAAGACAATCCCATGCCTACTAGATCAATAAAAAAAAAAAAAAAAAGGTCAAAGCTCCTGTGAATGTATTGCTTGCTTTTCTATTCACACTTTATGAAAAAGAGTCGGTGGATCATGTCGAGATGTACATTGTGGAATGTCTTCTCATGGACGTCCTGCATAAGGGAGGCTGGGTGTACATGGGACAGCTACCCCCCTCCCTTCCGCCTCCTCCAGTTCTGGACTCTTGGCCTCTACCCCCGTGCATGATCCATCTGGCACTTTGCAAACACGGCAGTTCCACAGCTCTGGAGCATGGCATAACGTTTCCAGTTACAATACAGTAAGTACAGTCCTTATGCTATACTTTAGATTTCTAAATTTATTCATTTTACACAATCGTTAATTTGTAACTTTTGATCTGTGTCTCCTTCTTACCCTTACCTTCTACCTCTTGTAGCCACCACTCAACTCTCTGTTCTGTTTTCAAATATTTTCTTTACACACACACAATCTCATGTTTTTATTTTTTACTGTATCTGGTTTATATCATTAAACATAATGTCTTCTGTTTTCATTTATGTTTTCTCAAATGGCAAGCTCTCCTTTTAAAATCTGAATAATAATTGTGTAAGAATGTATATGTATCTCACAACCTTGTAACAAGTTAGAAATGTGTTGAAATTAGAAAGTCATCTGTTAACATCTTTCAACAAATGAGATTGTTTCCATATCTTGGCTCCAGGGAACAATCCTGTACATTTATTTTTACAAGGTGATCGTTTCACTGCTTTTGAGTTTATACCCAGAATATAGATGCTAGGTTACATGGCAGTTCTCTTTTTAATTTCTGTAAGAACCTTCATACTGTTTTTGATACTGGCTGCATGAGGCTACATTCCCACCACTGGTACTCAAGGGTTCACCATTCTCCACACCCTTGCCAATGCTTGTTGTCTCTTATCTTTCCAATAATAGTCATGTTAATTGATGTAAGGTGATATCTTATTATGGCTTTGATGGACATTTCTCTAATGATGAATGGTATTGATTACCTTTTTTTTTAACCTGTGCACCTATTGTATGTCTTCTTTGGGGAAACATTGATTCAAGTTCTTTGCCCATTTTTAGGCAAGTTTTTTGGATACATATATAGTATAATTTTGTGTATATTTTTGATAATAACCCCTTATTAGTTATAAAATCCCATATGTTTTCGTTGAACCTGTAGGACGCCCTTTCACGTGGTTGGTTGTTTTTGAAGCTGTGTAGAAGCCCTTCAGTTGATATAGTCCTGCATGCTTATATATGCTTTTTTGGTATGTTATTTTGATGTTCTATTTTTTTAAATGGACAAAACTTTGTCAATGCTGTTTTTTCCCCATTTTGTTTCTTCCTCTTTTTCTCTGTCCTGCTTCACTTCAATTTCTTTTAATTTTTCTTCTTTTCTTTCCTTTTTTTCTTCTTCCTGTCTTTCCTTTTTGTAACCTGGGAGCATAAATTCAAATGCCCAGAATATCCACTGTCCCTTATGTTTTCTTATATGAGCTTTATGGTTCCTGGTCTTTTGTTTAGTTTTTAAACCCTTTTAAATTTAGATTAGATTCTAATGTCTTATTTAACATAATGCTCCCATTTCATTCTTTTGCATATTGATATTCAATTTTCTCAAAACCATTTGTTGAACAGATACTCCTTTCTTTTCTTTTCTTATCTTTTCTTTTCTTTCTTTCCTTCTTTCTTTCATGAGTTGACTCTATATATGTTTGGGTCTGTTATTTGGGCCCTCCTTTTTGTCTCTTTTTCTGTGTTTCTGTTTTTATGGCAGCACTCTACTGTTTTGATTATTATAAAAAATGTAATTGCAAATCAGGAAGTATTCTACTTCCTAGTTTTTTATATTTACCAGTATTTACTTAAATATTCATAGCCTTTGATATTTCCATCTGAATTTAGCATTTCTATTGTTAGAAACATATATATATACACACACACACACATAGTAAGTGTAAATATTGAGAAGGTATATTGCAGCATTTTAATATATGTATACATTGTATAATAATGAAATCAAGGATTTTAGCATCTCTGTTATCTCATACACTTATTATTTGTGGTGAGAACATTCAAAATTATCCTTCTAGCTATTATTTTGTATCTTTGCCTCACCTAATGCATTGGTCGTTGAACCAGAGCTACAGGTACAAGTGCTAGAAGCAGGAATTGATTTTAAGCAAGAAAATGTCACTATGTTTGTACATGTTGTCAGAAGTCCTAAGAGCTTGATGGGAGTAAATTGTGCTTTTGCCCCATCTAGCAAGACCAGGATTGAGGATAAATACAGCTGTATTGCCTGGTGGTAAAACAGTGGCTTACTAGTTTGGAACCCGTGTTATGTACTCTTTCCCTATATAAATGAGAATGGACAGAAGGAGTGGCACTTTGTTAGACTAGTATTGCTACCAACAATCTGGACCAGTACATTGGCCAAATCTGATGTCCCTTCCAAATTTGGAAAAGTTGAGGCAAAATTAAATGAAAAATAGAGAAAAGAAGGAAAATGACTTAGGGTAAAGAAATGAATCATTGGGGCATATATGGAGGGAAATCCAGTATTCTGTTAACAACTACCAAGAGTCTCGGCAAGAGATAAATGCCTGGAAATTTGAAGCTATGCAAAGACCACTCCTGATTTTGGAACCTGACAAGATTGAAAGAAAGTCTACCAGTCTTAGTGGCCTCACCATGGGAAACATTCATACACTATGATGGATGAAACCAATTATTAATAAATTTGTGTATATATATCTGTTTTTTTATGTAAAGGATCCAAGGTCAAAAACCAGGGGTGAGCTGTGGAGTTGTGATATATATTTGCATATTGGTTTTTATCCACGGTTCCTGGTTCATAACCCCCATAGGCCTAGTGACAGTCTTCAGTTGCAATGTTGGGTATGTGGAATCTCAGGGGCCATCCTCAGAAAACAATCTGTCCGTTCTTCTCCTGCCCTAGGTTCAACTGGCCCTAGGCAGGACTCTAATCTTGCCCTGCATGCTGATTGTGAGTCTTAAGAGCCCGCCCAGAGAGGGTCCCACCCTATACTCTTGGGAAAGAAACACTGAGGTCATGAAGCTTCCATAAAAACACCAAAGGACTGGGTTTGGATAGGTGAACACTGGAAAGTTCCTGGAGAGTGACATGTTCAGGGAGGGCATGATAGTTTAGGGCCCCTCCCCCCATGCTTTTTCCTAGAAATTTCTTCATCTGATGTTTCACAATATTCTTTATAATATGCTGTCAAACATAAGAAAGTGTTTCTCTGAGTTTTGTGAGCTTTTCTAGCAAGTTACTTGAACCCAAATAGGGAGTCATGGCAACCCCAACATGAAGCTCCCTGGTCAGACTTGCAACTAGTGTCTGGGGTTGAGGGAAGTCTTGGGGACCGAATTGTCAACCTGAGAGATTGGGAACTCTCTCCAGGGATGGAATAGGAGACCACCTTCCTAAGTGAAGTACCACAGTCATGGAAAAACCATACGGTGATGTTCGCACTTACCAGTGAGAGCTAAGCTAGGGGTCTGCAAAGGCATGTGGGATGGTTGATGTGAAGACTCAGAAAGAGGAGGGTGATACGGGGAAATGGGATGTAAAGAGGGTTTCAGCATTGAAGTGGAGGGTGTTGGGCCGGTGTCTACTACTCAGTGTGGGGAGAAACCACCACACATTTTGTCGTAGAATTCTTCGTCATTGATGATTGTTGTGGTTGTGCAGGAGTCGAGGGAAAACACAGCTTGGGAATTTTCCTAAAGCAGTAGTTTAGTGACTTTGTCTAGTAGTGTGATTTGATTTTTAAATTTTTACCTTTAGTGTGTTTGTAATTGATTTTTACTATGTGTGTGTCATGGGTCATAGAAGTAAATCTATCCATGATAAGTTATTTTAAGCTAATCACAACTAAATTTTATGCCATAACATGGGGGAAAAACTCTACATTTTTATTTTATTCTCTCTATATATTCTGAATTTTTGATTTCTGGATTTACATCTTTTATTTTGACTATCGCTTAATGAGATATTATTTTCAATTGCTTTATTCTTAATCCTCATATTTTATGTATACTGCATTTGAGTGTATTTGAGTGTGTGTGTGTGTGTGTGTGTGTGTGTGTGTGTGTGTATGAGTTACAGGCCATTATTACAATATCAGAATAAGTGAGTTTTATACTTTTGGTCATTTTCATAGTACTCACTTTTGAAGATTTTTTCTTTCAGTTTTAAGAACTGTCTTGGGGAGACGGGGCAAGATGGCGACGGCATAGGTGAACTGGTGAGATTCTCTGAACATGAGTTCCCAAAAAGGCTATTACTTCTCTTCCCCCATCCCCCAGCCCACCAACAACCATGCTGGTGCCAGGCCCGGGAACTTCAGTCCCACGCAAGGCCAGATATTGCGCCCCCCCCACTGCTGCCATTCTACTCGTGTGTGGAAGTCTCCAGTCCTAGCCCCCTCCAGCTCTCTCCCTGGCTGCATTGTCTCCAGCCCGGCACCCGGCACCTCCGGTCACACAGGGAGGCTCTGGGTGCCCGCCCCTCAGAGACACCAGTCCCATTCCTGGCTGAAGTACTCTGTAGTGTCCCAGCGCCACTCTCGCCACTCACCGCCTGCCCTTTGGAACTTTGGAGCTCTGGAACTCCGGGTCCACCCTGGCTGAGGCACTCAGCATAAGACCCCAAGCTGGAGGACCCAGACAAGTGGAGAAAAACAGATCTGCTTAAACTGCCTCGCCATTCTTCAGGCAGAGACTTCCATTGCCCCGCCCACCTATCAACAAACTTTACCTCATTTCCTAAGGCCAGATATTGCAGTGTGCGGGGAAGTTTTGGGTCCCTGCTCCCTCCAGCTCTCTCCCTGGCTGCATTGTCTCCAGCCCGGCACCCGGCACCGCCGGTCACACAGGGAGGCTCTGGGCACCCACCCCTCAGAGACACCGGTCCCATTCCTGGCTGAAGTACCCTGTGGGGGGCCCAGAGCCACTCTCGCTGCCCATTGCCTGCCCTTTGGAGCTTTGGAGCTCTGGAACTCTGGGCCCACCTGGACTGAGGCACTCAGAGAGAGACC
This sequence comes from Cephalopachus bancanus, assembly GCA_027257055.1. Classification (NCBI taxonomy): domain Eukaryota; kingdom Metazoa; phylum Chordata; class Mammalia; order Primates; family Tarsiidae; genus Cephalopachus; species Cephalopachus bancanus. Next base: position 36,635 of record JAPVLO010001405.1, on the reverse strand, counting down.
CCAAGCCAGGGAACCCAGACAAGTGGAGAAAAACAGATCTGGGTAAACTACCTTGCTATTCTCCAGGCAGAGACTTCCATTGCCCCGCCCACCTATCAACAAACTTTACCTCAGTTCCTAAGGCAACAGCGCAAAACAGGAGACAAAACCCCACCCCTACGCTGCAACGAAAAACAAAAGGTAGAGGCTGGAATCGGAGATCACAGAAGTGACTCTAGTCTGATCGCTTATTTTGACTTATGATTTTATCATTGAAACTGTTGGTCTAGGTTACATTTGGTGTTTACCTTCTGACTTATACTGTTTCTTGATTTTTTTGGCCTGTCTCTGTGTAGCTATCAGTACTCTTTAGGGAATCTTTCTTACCTGTCTTTCTTACTTCTTCCCACCCCTGTGTCTCTTTCTCACCTGATAGTTGGTATGTATATCTGTTTTCCCTCTCGCACTTCTCTCTTTTGCTTATTTTGACTTATGATTTTATCATTGTAACTGTTGGTTTAGATCACGTCTGTTGTTTACCTTTTGATCTACACTGTTTCTCGATTTTATTGCCCTGTCTCTGTGTAGCTATTAGTACTCCTTAGGGAATCTTTCTTACGTGTCTTTCTTCACTTCTTCCCGGCCCTGTGACTCTTTCTCACCTAATAGTTGGTATGTATATCTGTTATCCCTCTCGCACTTCTCTCTTTCACTTATTTTGACTTATGATTTTATCATTGTAACTGTTGGTTTAGATCATGTTTGTTGTTTACCTTCTGACTTACACTGTTTCTCGATTTTATTGCCCTGTCTCTGTGTAGCTATCAGTACTCTTTAGGGAATCTTTCATACGTGTTTTTCTTCACCTCTTCCCGGCCCTGTGTCTCTTTCTCACCTGATAGTTGGTATGTATATCTGTTTTCCCTCTCGCACTTCTCTCTTTCTAACTCCCTATTGACCCCCCCTTCCTCCATTATTTTCCTCTTTTATATGCCTCCTTTTTAAATCTAGGGACCAAGACTGAATAGACAGACTGTAAAGCAGAGGGAAAAGTGAAGAAAGCCAGAAGACCCTCATAAGGAAGAACAGGTCATTGCAGAAGAGAAATAAAAGCAACCCCACCTTCCCTCAAAAACAGAATTGAAGAGGGGGAGGGAAAGGGGGAGAGGGAGAAAAATCTACAGAAGTGAAGAAAAACTAAAAGAAGAGTATGGGTCGCTCCCAGACGCCTGGGAGAGCAGACACTGAGAAAACTGACTTTGGAATGCAAACAATGAAAAGTCCCCAGAATGAAGGGTCTCAAACTGCAAATGTAGATATCAAAACAATAATGGAGAGATTAAAAAGAATTGAGGAGACACAAGAAGAAACCAGGAAGGAGCTGATATCTGAGATAACAGTAATAAAGAATACTGTGAATGAAATAAATAACAAATTGATAAGCATGGAAAGCAGAATTACCCAAGCAGAAGAATCTCAGAGCTTGAGGACCAAAATATAGAAATAACCCAAACTCTTAAAAACACAGAAAATAAGCTCAAAAAGACAGAACAAAACCTTCAAGAGATGAGTGACTACCTCAAGAGGCCTAACCTAAGAATAATCGGACTCCCTGAGGCAGAAAGAGAAACAGAGACCACATTGGAACAAACTTTCCATGAGATCATTCAAGAAAACTTCCCTTATCTAATCAGTGATACAAAAATTCAAACACAAGAGATTCAGAGAACCCCCACAAGACAACAAATGAGAAGACTAACTCCTAGACACATAATAATTCACCTAAATAAAGTAGGCACAAAAGAAAATATCCTAAAGGCAGCAAGAGAAAAAGGCCATATCACCTACCATGGAAGACCAATCAGAATAGCAGCAGATTTATCTGCAGAAACCCTGCAGGCTAGGAGAGCTTGGAGCCTTATCTTCAAAGTCCTAAAAGATAAACAATTTCAACCAAGAATAACCTACCCAGTCAAGCTAAGCTTCATCAGTGAGGGAGAATTAAAATCTTTCCCAGATATCCAATCCCTAAGAACTTATGCTGCCACCAAACCATCTCTACATGAAACACTTAAGAAAGTACTAAACACAGAAGAAAAGGAAAAAAAGAACAACGTTCTTCACAAGAGTACAGGGAAAAGAATAAAATATACACGAACCAACCCCCAAACCAAAAGAAAGACAAAAAGAAAAAAGAAAAAACCAAGTGGAAGAACAACAACTCAATAAGAACTCCATGATAGGAACGAACTCTCACATTTCAATAATTAGTCTGAATGTGAATGGACTAAACGCACCACTGAAAAGACATAGAATGACAAAATGGATAAAATATCACCAGACAACAATATACTGCCTTCAAGAGACCCATCTCACTAGAAAGGACATACACAGACTCAAAGTAAGAGGATGGAAAACAAATTTTCGGCGAATGGAACACAAAAGAAAGGAGGAGTTGCGATCCTAATTTCAGACAAAATACCATTTAAGCTATCAAAAATTAAAAAAGATACAGAGGGACACTACATAATGATAAAAGGTTCACTCCATCAACAAGAAATATCTATCCTAAACATATATGCACCCAACATAGGTGCGCCAACATTCATAAAGCAACTTCTAGGAAAACTAAAGAAAGACACTGGCTCTAACACCATAATAACTGGGGACTTTAATACACCACTCACAACCTTAGACAGATCATCAGGACAAAAAATCAGCAAGGAGATTCGGAACCTCAATGAGACTCTGGACCAAATGGACTTAATTGATACCTATAGAACACTCCATCCAAAGACCACAGAATACACATTCTACTCATCACCACATGGAACATATTCTAAGATCAACCACATAATTGGACACAAATCAAGTATAAGCAAATTTAAAAGGACTGAAATTCTACCATGCACCTTCTCAGACCACAGTGGAATAAAAATAAGCATTGACACCAACAAAGTCCCCCCCAAACCCACAAAGACATGGACACTAAACAGCATGACGCTAAATAACTCCTGGGTCAATGATGACATCAAAACAGAGATCAAAAGATACCTGGAAACAAATGAAAATGAAGAAACATCTTACCAAAATCTCTGGGATGCCTTAAAAGCTGTAATAAGAGGGGAATTTATATCCCTACAAACACACATGAGGAAAATGGAAGGAACAGAAATTAACAACCTAACAAGCCACCTAAAGTAGCTGGAAAAGCAAGACCACAAAAACCCTAATTTCAGCAGAAGAATCCAGATCACCAAAATAAAAGCCCAAATCCAGGACATAGAAGACAAAAAGATAATAGAAAAAATCAATGAAACAAAAAGCTGGTTCTTCGAAAGAATAAACAAGATCCATGGTCCCCTAGCTAGACTGACCAAGAAAAAACAAGAAAAAAACCAAATAAGCACAATCAGAAACACAAAAGATGAAGTCACATCTGACGCTGAAGAAATACAAAAGATCATTAGAGATTACTACGTACACTTGTATGGAAACAAACTTGAAAACCTTAAGGAAATGGAGGACTTTCTGACATCACACAACCTACCTAAGTTGGAACAAGAAGAAATTGAGACCCTAAATAAACCACTAACAATCAAGGAAATCGACTATGTAATAAGAAAACTTCCTACAAAAAAAAGCCCTGGACCAGATGACTTTCCAGCAGAATTCTACAAGACATTTAAGGAGGAGCTGATACCAATCCTACTGAAGGTATTCCAGGTGACTGAAAAAGATGGAACGCTTCCCAAATCATTTTACGAAGCCAACATCACATTGATACCCAAACCAGGTAAAGATCCAGCAAAGAAAGAACTACAGGCCAATATCTTTGATGAACATAGATGCTAAAATTCTCAACAAGGTCCTAGCAAACCGGATTCAGCAATACATCTCAAAAATCATCCATCATGACCAAGTAGGCTTCATTCCTAGGATGCAAGGCTGGTTCAACATAAATGTTATTAAATACATCAACAGATGTCAAAACAAAAACCATATGATTATATCATTAGATGCAGAAAAAGCTTTTGATAAAATCCAGCACCCCTTCTTGATAAAAACCCTTGAACAAGCCGGGCTCGGTGGCTCAGCCTGTAATCCCATGCCTTTGGGAGGCTGAGGTGAGTGGATTGCCTGAACCCACGGGTTCGAGACCCGCCAGGGCAGCAAGACTTCATCTCTACAATAAATCAAAAAATCAGCCGGGCGTGGTAGCGTTTGCCTGTAATTCTGGCCACTTGGAAGGCTGAGGCGGAAGGATCGCTGGAGCCCAGCAGGTTGAGGCTGCGGTGGCCGGGAGCGGCCACTGCACTCCAGTCTGGGTGACAGAGTGAGACTCCAACTCAAAAACAAACAAAAAAACCAAACAAACAAAAAACCCTTGAACATCTAGGCATAAGTGGAATATACCTCAAAATAGTAAAAGCCATCTACGAGAAACCCACAGCGAGCATACTCCTAAATGGACAAAAATTAGAACCATTTCCCCTGAAAACTGGAACAAGACAAGGATGCCAACTCTCACCCCTCCTGTTCAACATAGTATTGGAAGTCCTGGCTCAAGCAATCAGAGAAGAGAAGGCAATCAGGGGTATCCAAATAGGAAAAGAGGAAGTCAAGTTACCTCTCTTTGCAGAAGACATGATTGTATACCTTGAAAACCCAAGAGAATCTTTCAAAAACTTACACTGATAAAGACCTTTGGCAAAGTCTCAGGATACAAAATAAATGTACAAAAGACAAACGCATTTCTCTACACCAATGATAAACAAACAGAAACCCAAATAAAAAACACAATTCCATTCACAATAGCCACAAAAAAGTGAAATACCTTGGCGTCTTCCTAACCAGAGACGTGAAAGACCTTTACACTGAAAACTACAAAACACTGCTCAAAGAAATCAAAGATGACACAACAAGTGGAAAAATATCCAATGCTCATGGACTGGAAGAATCAACATTGTGAAGATGTCCATCTTACCTAAGGCAATCTACAAATTCAATGCAATAACCATCAAATTACCAGCAACATTCTTCTCAGACCTAGAAAAAACAATGCAGGAATTCATATGGAAGCACAAACATCCAAGAATAGCCAGAACAATCCTCAGCAAAAAAAACAAAGCAGGTGGTATCACACTACCAGACTTCAAACTTTACTATAAGGCTACAATCATCAAAACAGCTTGGAATTGGTATAGGAACAGGCATATAGATCAATGGAATAGAATTGAGATCCCAGAAGCAAAACCTCAATTTCTCAACCAAGTCGTCTTTGACAAAGCCTCCACCACCTACCACTGGGGAGAGGAGAACCTATTCAGTAAATGGTGCTGGGAAAACTGGCTGACCGCATGCAGAAGATTGAAACAGGACCCCTATCTATCCCCATGCACAAAGGTTAATTCCAAATGGATCAGAGACCTAAATGTAAAACCTCAAACCATAAGAACCTTAGAAAATGAAGGAAAAACCCTCATGGAAATCGGAACTGGCATCCAATTCCCGAACACAACCCAAAACCCACAGCTCATAAGAAAGAAAATAGATAAGTGGGACCTTATTAAACTGACAAGCTTCTGCAAAGCCATCAAGAGAGCAGGGAGACAGCCTACAGACTTGGAAAAAGTATTTGCCAACTCCAGGTCCGACAAAGGCTTAACATCCTGGATCTACAAGGAACTCAAACGTGCTGAAAAGAAAAAAACAAACAACCCCATTATAAAATGGGCAAAAGATATGAACAGACACTTCACAAAGGAAGACATCCGAGCAGCCAACAAACACATGAGGAAATGTTCAACCTCACTAATAATCAGGGAGATGCAAATCAAAACCACACTGAGATACCACCTAATCCCAGTCAGAATGGCAATTATCGACAAGTCAAAACATAATAGCTGCTGGAGAGGGCGTGGTGAAAAGGGAACACTTCTACACTGTTGGTGGAGTGTAAACTAGTGCAACCTCTGTGGAAAGCAGTGTGGCTATTCTTAAAAGCTCTAAATACCAACCTCCCATATGACTCCGCAATCCCCCTACTGGGACTATATCCTGAAGAACACCTATCAGTATAAAAAAGATACCTGCACACGCATGTTTATCACAGCATTGTTCACAATAGCAAGAACCTGGAAATAGCCATGCTGCCTGTCAAAAGAGGACTGGATTAAAAAAAATATGGTACATATACACGATGGAATACTACGCAGCCATAAAAAAGAACAAAATCATGAATTTCGCAGCAACCTGGATAGAACTAGAGTCTATAATACTGAGTGACCTCTCACAGAAACAAAGATCCGAGTATCACATGTTCTCACTCATATAATAGACCTTAAACATCCAATGCAATACTATATGAAAATGACTGACCGTACTGGGAAACTATGGTGGGGGGAGGGAGACGGGATTAACAGTAGCAAATATCTGTCTGGGAACGGGGAAACACCCCATATCAACAGGGTGCCTGAATGAAACGCAATTGTATACCTAACCCTTAACTGTACCCCACAACTTCACAATAAAAAAAAAGTAAGAAAAAAAAAAAGAACTGTCTTGGGATTTCTAGCCAGATCTGAGACCTGTTAGCTGTGTGACCTTGAGTGAGTCAAACAACCTCTCTGATTCTTAGTTTCCCAACCACAAAATAATGAAAACTTCTGAGGTATGTCACAGGACTGTTATGACCACATTCATGTATGCGGATTGTATGCACTAATACATGTAAAAGTGTTTTCTTTTTTTGCTGTTTTTTTTGAGTTGGAGTCTCACTCTGTCGCCCAGACTGGAGTGCAGTGGCCACTCCCGGCCACTGCAGCCTCGACCTGCTGGGCTCTGGCGATCCTTCCCCCTCAGCCTTCCAAGTAGCTGGAACTACAGGTGTGCGCTACCATGGCCGGCTAATTTTTTTATTTATTGTAGAGATGAGGGCTTGCCAAGTTGCCCAGGCGGGTCTCGGACCCGCAGGCTCAGGCAATCCACTCACCTTGGCCTCCCAAAGTGCTGGGAAAAGTGTTTTCTAACCTTGAAAAGCTCTGTCCTTAAGTTATTATTTGACATTTTCCTCCTTCCTACTCAACCCACAATGACTTTAGTGCACCCCCTCCACAAGCCCTCAGTATAGGACTGTGTCGGCCACGTAGGAGGGGTGCCTTTCCCTAATTTGAACCAAGATGTCACATGGGTGGGCTAAGCGTGTCCCAGCCCTGATCCAGAATACACAGAAAACAACAGGAACTTGGGGCAGGGGTAGGGGAGTGGGGGCGGCTGCTAATATCACTGGGGACAGGTGGGAAAGGCTCTTAGGAAAAGGCACCATTTGAATTACCTTTTGGAGAAGCTACTTGCCAAGCAGAGAAAGTAGAAGAAAAAGGCCTTCCCAGAAAAGGAAAATGCATTGAGAAAACAAAGACGTATGTAAGCACAGGAAAGGCTGGGAAATGGGAAGTTGACACTTCAGCCTGAAGCCCCAGAAAGGCAGCACAATGCCAAATGCTCGCAAGTTATTATGTGTTTGGTCATTGGTTTAGCAGATATCGCTAAGCACCTATGGAGTGCCAGGTCCTGGGTGCTCAGCCCTGGAAAGCTTGAAAAGAATGTTGAGAGATGACTTCAAGAAGAAAGTAAGCTTCCTTCTAATTGTGACTTTCCAGCTATCTTCTTCCTCAATACAGCATTCAGACCTGCCCTTTAGGTCTGGGGTGTGGGTTGTGGCACGAGGCCAACAATGAGGGGCCCCCAAAAGCATGGACACCAGATTTTTCCCTTAGACTTCCACCAGTGACACGCATATGGACAATGGATATGATGGATGATGACCATATATGGAAATCAGCTTTAATCCGGGCAGATTAGGTGTGAACAGAGGAAGGCAGGCCCAAACAGTTCAACATATGAACTGACCCTGATGTGTTGTACCCAGTCTGGAGAAAGACCATGGGCTGAACAGAGGAGACAATAAAAACCTACATTGGGGAACAAGAAGTCGGCCTGGCCATCCATGCACCACCCAGTGGAGAGAGCGCTTTATACCTGCCACTCACTCAGATGCCATTGGCATCGCCTGGGAGCTGGTGAGAAATGCAGACTTTCAGGCCTCCCCCTGAGATCCACCAAATCAGAATCTGCCTTTAAGAAGTTCTGCATGTACATTGCATTTTAAGAATCACAACTCTAGATTTATTAATATTTCTGTAAAGGATCAGAAAGTAAATATCTTAGACTTGGCAGGCCTTGTGGTTTCTAGCCTAACTGGCATTTCTTGTAAGACAGTTCTGCCTGTGATGCATTCCCATAGCCTTTCTTTGTCTGGGAACATACTTTGTTTAACTCTCCAAACACTCGTAATTCTTCCTCTGAATCAAGTTTCTTGGGAAGAGACCCAGGATGGGGGGGGGCAAATTTCCATCTCCAACTCATTTTAGCATAGAAGCCATGAATCAGGCTAATTTTCTGCATCTGGTTCCCAGTTGACCCTCATCTCTAACCTTGACAGTGCATTTCCTGTGCTTATAGGTACATCTGTGTTATGGAGGTGAAAAGGTGGCCTTTGTGTGGTTCATATACATGTCTCTCCTTAGGTAACTTATGGCATTCTTTTAAAAAAATTATGAGGGAACGATTCCAAGACTGTGTGACATGTGCGTGTCTCTGTGAGTGGGTGTGAGTATTTCTGTGTGAGCGTGCATAAGGATGAGTCTTTATGCATGTGCGCAAGTGGATGTGTGTCTGAGTGGGGACATGGGAACAAATGGCCTGGGCTCTCCTGCTGAAGCAGCTGCCGTCCACTGCTGCTCTGATTCTGGCACTTCCTGTGACACAGAAGCAAGGGCCATTTTGGAGGCCCTCCTCAAAAGGAAGCCACAGGGATTAGCCACTGCTTGGCCCCTGGCACCTGGCCCACCACCACCATGGGCAGTGAGAACACCAACAAAGAGCACCCACTGCCGCCTCTGCTCTGCACTGGCATCTGTTGGCGACAGGTACACCAAAGGAGCTTCCCTTGGGCTGGGGGCCCTAGGCCGTTGAATGCTTCCCACTGCTTCAGACCTTTAGTTGCCCCTCACACCTATGAGTCCTTGGTCAGAGACTTGCCTGGCCTAAGAGCACCCAGCCCCAGCCTTAATCCTGACCACTGATCTAGTCTAGGCCTTCACCCAGCCCATGGATCCTGCCGGCCCTGGTCAAACACCAATCCCTTTCCCGAGCCAGTGTTCCTGGCTTTCCGTGCTGGCCTCTTGCCCCATTCGTGGTGTAGAGGAGGAGACGGTGTGGTGTTGAAGCACCATCTGCTGCAGAGGGACAGCGTGGACACAGGTTCTTAGAGCAGTCCCTGTAGTACATGGAGTTGCTGTGTATCCTCCTGGACTTGTGCACTCCCTCCAGCTGAGCTTTCTAGGCCCATGCCTTTAGTATCATCCTCCAAGGACTATCATTTGCTGCCAACAACCTGGCTATCCCAGGCAGCCTCAGCAATCTGATGGACAAGGTGGTGTGCAGCAAGCTGTTCATGTCCCTGGTGCTGCTGGGCTTGGAGCAGTGGGAGGCAACAGGTTCGTTCTACTACTCACCCACACACATCCGCTCCTCCATTCACAACTAAGGGCTGCATTTCAACTCGGGCTGCAGAGGCGATGGGTTCCTGCTGCCCCTCATGATGGCCTCCAGACTCCTGGCCTTCAACTTCCACCAGAAGCAGGCACAGCACCAGGAGCTCATGCTGATCCACTGTCCTGCCTGTCGCAAGATCACTCTGGCAGTATCAGTGGTCATTGGGGGATGCCCCGTGTAAACTAGCACATTTCACATGAGTTGCTGCCCAAGTGGCTTTTGGGAAAACACAGCAAATTGAGTGTTGAACAGAAGGACTTGAAGGGATTGTCACACACACACAAATGACAGGAATGTTGGATGGTCCTTTGAGGTCTTGTGGTCTGATTCTTTCATAACATCAGTAACCAAACCTTACCCTAAAGTCATTGAATTTGTTTCAAAGTTTACTCTCCCTTGAAGAGAATTTGGAGAAACTCATTCTTTGCTCAGCTGGTCCAGATTCCTTTTATGTGGAGGGAAACTCATGGATCAGGAAGCAGGCTGGAGGTGTTTGGCTTCCGGACCTTCTCATGCATTAGAAAAAAAGATCATGAGAAGAAGCTTTTCAGCACTGCACCTCCCACCTGACAGCTTCAAAGCCAAGTCCTATCAGTCTCTCCCTTTCTAAAGTGGATACCATGATGGGCATGACTGGGAGGCCATTTGGCACAGTGGCCAGCCTCCTGTCCTCACAGGGAAGAGGCCAGCACCCAGCAGACTCAGTTACCACCTGGCCCCATTTCTCCCACATGGGTTGCACCGGCCTCCTGGACCCAGATGGACACCTCGCCTGCCACGTGAATGCCTTACCGTCTGCAGGCCCCTCAAACCCAGGAGCAGAATGAGATTTCAGATTGGCTTAGGAAACTGCTTTTGCAACAGTATTTCCCCGTCTTTTTGGTTTTTAACATTTTAAAAAGATGTGGGCTAAAATTCAGGATTAGGTATACAAGTGGTCATCATACCGGTAAAGTTTGGACCTCCTGTTGTTCCCCATGGACTTCCCCATCTTTAAACAGCCCACCATGGAGAAGCATTTGAGCCCTTCTGAACATTTAAATAAAGTTGTGTCCCTCACTGCGGATGCAGGGGAAAAAACTCAAGGATCTGCTGAAGCTGGAAAAGGAGAAGTCAGAGAGGTGGACCCTGAACTCCTCGGCCCCATTCTCGGCCAATGGCAGTGGCATGGCTAGGCTGTCTGCCACCAGCCACGTTGGGCCCATGCAGACTGGGCAGGACTGCCACGCTGCAACAAAGCTATAATTGGATGTAGAACAAACCCCTCACCAGCTGCCTCAGGAAGGCAGCTCCTCTGGGTCCTCGATCTACTCCACCAGCCCCATGGGGTACAGGCCCAGAGAGAGGGCTCCAACAAATCCAAGGAGAACAAAGGACACGCGGAGCTTCCCTTGGAGGGTTCCTGTAATGGAAACAAAGGATCTGGACCAAGACACAGCAGAAAAGTGGACAAGAGCTTTGGCAGTGCCGTGATGGACCTGCTGCCCTCGCCTGCGCCCTATCAGCTCCTACAGGTCTGCTCTGGGTTTTTGGAGAGCAGCATTGTGTCCTCCTGGTCATGTTTGGTCCCTAGGTCAGAGACTTGCCCACACTGGTGGCAGAGACTAGCACGGTCACCCCAGAGACACTGAGTCATGGCCCTCCACATAACCAGGCTGGCCATCAAACTCCTGCTGTTGTCATCTGTTCCTGTGGCTTCTGCCATCTCTGGCCAAATGTCCTGTCATAATAACGTGCAAATAAGTGTGTTCTCTGCAATAACAGGCCCCCAGACTTCTCCACACAACAACCAACACCAAAGTTGCCTTTTCTGCAATAGAAGCATGCCAGTTGGCCCCCTGCAGTACTGCCTTTCCCAGCAGCCATCCCTCCATGGCCTTTGCAATCCTGGACACATTGCCCAACTTTCTGGCCCTGGTCCCTGCGCCTCTCTGTCTTTGGTTGCTGGAGGCAGTCTACAGCAGCAGTGGTGGTGGCATTCCACAGGACGCATTCCCATCTCACGTCTGAACTGCCACCACCAGCAGCAGCCCTGGGTGACTGGCCCAGTGGCATTGCGTGCAAGTCCCATGGTTGCAGTGGCAGTTGCATCTTGAGCGGCCTGGCAGTCAGCTATTCCACCTGCTTCCAGCACCTGTTTTCAGAACTGTCCCTGTTCACCTTCCCATTTGTGGCTTTTGGACCCATGTGCAGCCACGGCTATGGCGACTCCAGTGCCCAGCAAGCAACTCCACCTTCCCTGCCATGCAGGTCTTTTCCAACAGCAGCAGGAATCCAAGCCTGTCCCGTAAGTGTGCTTCACATTTGCAGTGCCACCAACATTATGGCAGGGATGGCAGGGGAGTACTAAACTCAAGGGTTGATGGGCAGAATCAGTGGTCTGTCACAAAAGGAGTGGAAATAGGTCTTCTTACTCTGTGCAGCCACTGGTCACCATGCTCACGACCGCAAGCAGTCATCCATAGATTCCCACCCACAAGGTTGTTTTAAGCTGAACCATGTCCTCCAGCAGAAAGTCTGGACTGCATGGATTGTTATTCTTTTGTGGGAAAAGAATGTTATTAAGCCATGGAGACATAAAGACAATTAAATACAAAACTAAGAAGTCTAGTTGCTGTTGAGCTTACTAATTTTAGTCCAAAGGTAATTTATAGGATTGAATAAAAAAATCAAGCATAGAAGTACTTCAACTTCAATTTTATTGCCAAAATCCCAGATTGAAGCTTGATATCAGGACTCGCCTAGTGAATGTCTCTGCACAGTCGGTGAAACTGGCCATCTATGGTGTTGGTTACAATGCAGAGACTTCCCATGTCCTCAAGGGCATTGCCATCATTGGTCCTTCTAGCCTCACACTTAATTCCAGGGCGGCTAAGAGTGATCTGAATTGAGCTTGGAGTTTGCTTTAGTTCAAATTGGTCAGGTTGATTTGAACTCTTCTGGGTGCAAGTCAGGAGCTTTAAGTTGAGCTACACATCAATTTGCTCCAAACACGTGTTCTAGTATGCTCACCTTGTAACAACTTATCTCTTTTCATACATATTTCTTGCTAATTATGAATTTAGTCTTATTAGGGTATTGGGGTTAGTTGTCATAGTCATGCCCAATGTTTCTGTTCCCCTTGCATAAGAAGGTGACCTTGAGAGCTAGGTCTTCTCAAAAATATCATGGGAAGAAATTGCTTGAAGCAAATATTGGGGAGCTTTTGTACCCAGATATTCCACAGACCCACCACTAGACACCGACTTGGAGAAAAGCTCCAATGGGCCACGAGAGGAGAGAAGAACATGGTCAGGCCCTGTGGGACCAGAAAACCCACCTCAGCTGTCTTCGGGGTCCTGAGTGGGATGAGTCATAGGAAGGTCTCCCTCATGGACTTACTTCATCCAACTCCCCAGGAGTACCCTGAGCATTGTCCTGGAAATGGGGGAGCCTCCCCTTCCCTCTCACGTCCCACAAAGAGGTTAGAAGCTCTCAGGCCCACAGTTACTCCCACACCTACCACCTTCCTCCTGACCTTGTGACTGGAGATGCAGGTGCCCGTGATCATACCAGGCAAGCTCTATGTCTGGAAATCTTCTCCGACCTGTATCCTCTGGCAGCATTTCACATATTGAGATCTCACTCCTGGGACACTCGGGGCCGCAGACAACTCTGAGCACAGATAACTGAGTGGGGAAGGTGAGGGTTCTGCTCAGACCCCCTAAAAGTCAGAGTTCATGCTATAGGGGACTGTCCACCTGCTGAGATGGGCTCTGTGCTTTGAGCACAATGTGCTCAAGGCTCTTTTTGTTTCCTTCAGGAGAAAAGTCCAGTGCCACGGGCTCAAGTTTTAGTATATATGAATAACCAGGTAGAATTTTGGTATCATTATGAGATTTATTTTATTTTATTTTTTTTAGTTGGAGTCTCACTCCATTGCCCAGGCTGGAGTGCAGTGGCATGCTCCCGGCCACTGCAGCCTCCACCTGCTGGGCTCTGGAGATCCTTCCGCTTTAGCCTTCTGAGTAGCTGGAACTACAGGTGTGCGTTACCATGCCCAGCTAATTTTTTTATTTATTGTAGAAACAAGGTCTCGCCAAGTTGCCTGGGTGGGTCTCGAACCCGTAGGCTCAGGCAATTCACTTGCCTTGGCCTCCCAAAGTGCTGGGATTACAGGCTGAGCCACTGAGCCCGGCTGAAGATTTTTTTCTGATACTTCAGAAACATTACATGGAAAACTGAGACGGCAGACTTTTAGACTTAGAAGTTGCTTTCAGATATAATTTTTCTACATGAAAGTTAACTTAAATCTGGTAGTTTTCCTAGAACCAGACCTAGAGCAGGCTGAGGTTTTGTCCCACTTCTCCATCTGCCCGTGTCAGTGTGAAAAGTACCACTGTGCCCATTCATACAGTAGTCAGTGTCGTCCTCGGACTGCTGCCCAGATATGAACGAGTATAATCCCTTCATCAGCCTAGGCATCTTTGGATCCAGAGAAGTGGCTAGAGACTCCACCTGGTCCTTACTAGAATCTCAGCAGAAACCGGAGAGGGCTTCCTGGCTTCTGCTGTATCTCTTTTTCACCAACACTGTCACCACACAGGGTACGGATGAGTCTGAGAGATGCACTCAGGGATGCAGAGAAGGAGGGTGGCTGAGTCAGCACAGGCTGGGAGAGGGAACCTACAAACACAGACGCCCATGGACGATGAAGCATGGACAAAGTTGTGCTGGTCAGAGATTACAGCCAAAGGGGACTGGTCCAGGCTAGGGTGATGGCCCTGGAACTGTGAGATCTATCTCTAGCTGAGAAGTCTGGGAGGAGCAGGAGGAGAGGACCCCAGGCCCTGGGGACACAGCCCTCCTGAGGCACAGAGCTGGCACGGGCCGCCCCAGGCCTCTCTTATCCCCTCCACTGGCTTCACAGAGGAGCGATCGCGGATGCTTATGTGTCACCACACTGCTTTTCCCCACCCAAGCCCATGCATTTATTCAGGACCTGGGGACTGGTGGAGGGAGGTGTCTGAAATGCAGGACCTGAGAGAAGGAGCATGCTGGGACCACACCCAACAATGACACAGCTGCTGAGTGTGCATCAGTGAGCACAGACTCTGCTACCCAGCCCTGGGCGTTTGAAGGGTGGCACAGCAAAGACCCCCCCCCCCGTGCAGACCCTGATAAAGACCCACTGCAACCCCTGCTGCTCACTGTGTAGACTTCAGCCTCTTAGTGGGAATGATGTGAGTGGAGTCGCTTGAGTGCCTCATCACTTTCAGTCCCCAGCATCCACTGGCTACACCCCTTCTCTGCCCCGAGGTCACTAATATTAACACACAGGCTTTCCACTGAGGACACCTGGATGACCAGGAGAAGGACATGTGTGAAAGATGATGTGCATCCACTGTGAGGAGGCCACAGTGGGAGGAGAATGCAGAGGGCTCTGGGAGCACAGGCCCGAGCAGCTCCGTCCACAGGGGCCAGGGAAGGTGACGGTGACCTGGGTTTGAGTGAAGAGTGGGACACTCCTGGGGGGCAAACAAAACTCACCGTAATCCTAGAATAAACACAGAGTTTCGGGAAATAACCAGGACCGTGAAATTATATCTTGAGGGGATGACGGAATACATCGACAGTGGCCTTGAGCACATGAAAGTGGAAAACCAGGTAAGGACATTTAAATCCAGACCATAGATGTCCTTGTGTGTCAGAGTGAGGTGATTGGACTGATTTACTACCTGGGGATTTTAGAGCTGGTAAGCCTGAGGCAGGATGCGTGAAATTTTAGAAAGACATTTCTGGGCCAGGCTCAGTGGCTCAGCTTGTCATCCTGGCACTTTGGGAGGCCAAGGCAAGTGGATTGCCTGAGCCCGTGGTTCAAGACTGGCCCAGGCAACTTTTTGAGACCTTGTCTCCACAATAAAATAAAAATTTTTAAAAACTAGCCAGGTGTGGTTGCACGCACCTATAGTTCTAACTACTTGGAAGGCTGAGGCAGAAGGATCGCCAGAGCCCAGCAGGTCGAGGCTGCGGTGACAGTGAGTGTGCCCCCGCACTCCAGCCTGGGTGATGGAGTGAGACCCCAACTCAAAAAAAATTCATTTCTGTTGTCAGGTTCCACAAAGATCCTGAAGGCAGCAGGGCGGGGAGAGCATGGCAGGAGGGTTGAGGACTGGTCCCAGGAGTCTGGAGGAGGAAGGGGGTGAGATGCTCAGGAGAAAGGACCTGGGTGGCTGACTGTGTCCCTGGATGAGGGCAAGAAAGGGATGGGAATGGGCCGAGAGTGTCGTCAGGTTAACTAGGTGGGTTTTGGCATCGTTCACCACCTGAAGGACAAGAGTGCAGCGTGCCACTAGATGAGTGCAGAAAAAGCATTTTGTGTTCAACTTGTAAAACTGTGGAACTTGTAAAGCAGTGGAACCAGTAACATGGGCTGTCAGGACCCATGACGCAGATCATTTGCACCGAGTGGGAGGCTCTTCGATGCAGCAGGTGTCTCAGTCCTGGGGAGGGAGTGAAGTATGAGAACAGGACTCTGACTGGACTCAGGGACCACCCCTGCTCGCAGGATAGAAGGGGGATGCACAATAATCAATTTGCAATGTGAAACAAATAAGAGAATGTCTCCTTTCTTTGATTCTATGAAAATCCATTCTTTTAGTGAACACATGCTCATTAAGCAACAACACCTCACATTTGGGCCCCTGGATTCAGTGGGTTAATTTGCAGAATCATGCTGCTCTCATAACTTAAAATGTACTTTTGGTTTCTGTTATTTACTCAAGTATAAGAGAATTATGTTCATATCTTTAACTATGATTGTGGAATGGTCAATCCTTTTTAGTCCTGCTATATTCTGCTTCATATAGACTAAAGCTACATGACTAGATATGCACAGGTCAGAGTGTTACGTGTTCTTGTCCTAGTCATCCATTCTAGGGAAAGTTCCTCTTATTTCTAGACAGTCACCAGAATCTGCAGACTTCAGGAGGTGGCCCTAGGTAGACAGCAGCAGGGGTGTGCATGTGTTCCCTTTTGGCTCCACAAACATTGGCATCTTCTCCCTGAACCTTAGGGTGCCACTTTCACTCCTAGCCCCAAACCTGTCCTGAGATGTGACTACAAATACACACCAAGGTCACATGCCCAGACATCTGGGTTGAACAAGAACTTTCCCCACTGGGCATGATGGCTCACCTCTGTGATTACAGTGCTTTAGGGGACAAGGCAGGAAGATTGCTTGAAACCATAATTTTGAAACCAGACTCAGCAATGTAGCAAGAATCTGTTTATACAAAAAGAATAAAAGTGAGTCACACTTGGTGGTCAAGGGCTTTATTTCCACCTATAGGAGGCTGAGGTGGGAGGATTACTGGAGACCAGAAGTTTGAAACTGGAGTGAGCTAAGGTCATGGCATTACACTCCATCTTGGGTGACAGAGCAAGATCCTGTCTCTATGGTAGCTCAGTATAAAGATTGCCAGGATAGAAGGTCCCAGACCCAGGGAGGGGCCTCATCTTCTGGCTGCTGGAGGGAGAAATGACTACAGGAATTTCCCTGAGTCTGGTGTTGGTCACATGAGGTGACAATGGTTCTACAAGTCAGGCTGGGGAGGCTTGTGCCTCATCTCCCTTTGGGGCAGGGACCCTGGGCTTCTTCCACATCCTGAACAGAAATCATCCCCCTCATCCCCAAACAGGATCCCAGAACATTCCAGGAGAACACGTGACCTGACCTGGAGGAAAAGAACCATCGTGGGTGTGAGGGTTGGGGATCCTGGGGTTTGGTTTTCTTCCTGAGGTAGCTCACTTAGGATAGTGATCTCCAGCTCCCTCCTTGTTGCTGCAAAGAACACAACGTCATTCTCTTTGTGGCCATGTAGTATTTCATGGAGTATATATGTCACATTTTTCTTTTTTTCTCTTGTATTGTTTTAAAGGTGTGGGGTACAACTCAGGTACATAAGTGGTCATCACACAGGTACACTGTGGGTACCCTTATTGATGTTATGTTCCCCCCACCCGACAGTGTCTCACTACTGCCAATTCCTTTCTCTCTCTCTCTTTTCATTTTTTTATTTTATTTTAAAGAGGTGGGGTACAATTCAAGGTTAGGTATACAAATGGTCATTATGCAGGAAGCCTTGTTGATGAGGTATGCCCACACGCCCTCCCCTGGCAGTATCCCACTACTGCCAATCCCTTTCTTATAGTATTATGATAATCATTCAAGGTCTGCTTATGAGGTTCTTAAAAAGTTTGTTGGTGTTGTTGCTGTTTCTGTGTTGGTTTTCTTTTGATTTTGGGGCGGTTTATGTGTGTTTTCAATCTTTCCCCTACATTCTTGGGAAGGGCATGACCAATTTCTTTTTTCTTTCTTCTGTGTTTAATACTTTCTTAAGTGTTTCTTGCTGAGCTGGTCTGCAGGTGGCATAAACTCTTAGGGATTGAATGTCTAGGAAGGATTTTAATTCTCCATCCCCGATGAAACTTAGCTTAGTTGGGTGGGTAATTCTTGGTTGAAAGCATTTATATTTGAGAACTTGAAGATCGAACTCCAGTCTCTTCTAGCCTGAAGTGTTTCTGTAGATAAGTCTGCTGCTATTCTAATTGTTCTTCCCCGTTAGGTGGTCTGACCTTTCTGTCTCACTGCCTTTAGGGTTTTTTCTTTTATACCTACTTTGTGTAAGTGAATTACAATGTGTCTGGAAGTTGATCTTTTCATTTGATGCCTTGCAGGGGTTCTCTGAATCTCTTGTGTTTGAATGGTCACATCTCTGATAAGATGAGGGAAGTTTTCTTGGATAATTTCATGGAATGTTTGTTCCAGGGTGATCTCCGTCTCTCTATTTGCTTCAGGGATTCCAGTTAGTCTTAGGTTCAACCTTTATTGTTTTAAAAAATTTTATTTTAAAAATGTGAGGTACAATTTTGGGTTAGGTATACAAATGTTCATTATGCAGGTACCCTTGTTGATGAGGTGTACCCCCATCCCCTGGAAGTTTCCCACTACTGACAATACCTCCCCACTTCTCCTGGCATTACAAAGTGGGCAAAACATATGAATAGACACTTCTCATAAGAAGACTTATGAGCAGCCAACAGATACATGAAAAAATTCTCAGCCTCATTTGCCATCAAAGAAATGTAAATTAAAGGTTTGACCTCTTGATATAATCGCTCATCTCTTGGAGGCTTTGTTCTGTCTTTTTAAGCTTCTTTTCTATCTTTTTAACAGTTTGGGTTAGTTCCACATTTTGGTCCTCAAGCTCTGAGATTCATTCTTCTGCTTTCCATGCTTATTGTTGTTATTTACTTCATTCACTGTATTCTTTATTGCTGTCATCTCAGTTATCAACTCCATTCTTTCCTCTTGTCTCTTCTAATTTCTACTTATTCTATTAATATCTTGATATCTGGGCTTGTGGCTTGATACCAGTTGTTCTGAGAGCTCGTCCTTGTTTGAGTTCCAAAATTTGTATTCTCAGTTGTTGTCTTCCCAGGAGTCTGTATGAGACCAGTATTCTTCCTTTGGTTTTTCTTCATTTGTGTTTTTTCCTTCTCCTCCTTTTTTCCCCCTTCTTCAATTCTGTTGTTCAGTAATGGGGGGATAGCTTTTACTTCTGTTTGCTCAATTCCTCATTTTTCATTATGTAGGCCTTCTGGATTTTTTTCAGTTTTTAAGCTGGACTGGGGCTGTAGGTTTTACAGTTTTGAGATTTGATTAAAGGGGCAACTGTTGTTCAAAAGCTATCTGCAGATTCCAGTATCTGCTGACAGGTGTGTGGGCCTCCTGGAGTCCACTTCCCACCACCTTATAATCTTTCCATGTGGTGGGGGTGCATGTTTTCTCCTTGAAAGCAAAAATGACATAAGGAAAAGGAAAAGAATTTTAAAAAGAAAGGAAGGTGAAGAGAAAGAAGAAAAAGAAGGAAAACAGACAAGTGCACCAACTAACAAATAAGCAAGGAAACAAACAAAGACAGGAAAAACCAAAAACATACAAACAAAAAACTCTGTTGATGTACTCACCCTCAAAAATACCCACATGCCAACAGAAAATCAAAAAAACAATTAAAATAACAGAAAGAAAGCAACTATGAAAATGTAAACAAAAACAGAAAGAGAGAGCAAAAATATTCGCTATGTAGTTATTTCTGGAACTTCAGGTTCCTTTCCCAAGCACTGCTGCTGCTCTTGACTGCTACTGCTGTTGGCTGCCGCCATGTTAGGGAACAGTTCCAGTCTACAGTCTGTCCCCTCCACTCTCAGAGCAGGCTGAGAGGGTTGCTGTCAGCATGGGTCAGACACTCCACAGGCTGCTGCAGAAGAAGGATGAATCAGATCTGGACTCATTCAACTCATTTGCTGCTGCTGCCACTGCTGTCAAGTCTCCCACTCAGATCAGACTTGTCTGTGCCTGTTTCAGCATGGGGGGAGGGAGTTTGTCACTCCGAGTACAATGGTCGATCCCAGAGGGGTGCATAGATAGCCTCTGAGTCTCAGGTTGGGGGCTGGATAGAGGTGGTGGGGCAATGCAGGTTTCTGCTTGTTCCTGGGACAGAGAAGATGGCAGCGATTGGCATCTCCTCACTGGTAGTGGGGCTTCATTCCAGATTTCCTTGCCAGGCCGTCTCCATGGTTCCTGCTGCTAGTTCCTGGCCTACTGCTGCAGATGATCATGTGTGCTAGGTGCCAGGTGCTGAGGAACAGCTATTCTCTTCTGCCTCCTATCAAGAGACTCCTGAGAAAGGCAGAGGATCCTGTGCACTGGAGGCTCCAATCTCAGAGCGGTGATGGGCTGCAGTCATGTCCAGAGGAGACTTCCAGATGCTTGAACCCGTCTTCCCTCAGACAGGCTTTCACTCACCCACCAGCACACATGCACTCATGCAGTCTTTATGAACACTCGCTTTTACAGACTCTCACACTCTGACCAGTTCCATCACCATCTTGCCCATCTCTG
Source organism: Cephalopachus bancanus (assembly GCA_027257055.1). NCBI lineage: Eukaryota > Metazoa > Chordata > Mammalia > Primates > Tarsiidae > Cephalopachus > Cephalopachus bancanus. Next base: position 16,093 of record JAPVLO010001405.1, on the reverse strand, counting down.
CCAATCCCTTTCTTATACTATTATAATAATGTACAGGGTCCATTTGTGAGCACCTGCAGTACTCAGTGCTTTGTTTATGTGATAAACCACTGAATATTACAGATGCTAATTCCATCACAGTTGCTGCAAAGTTCATAATCTTGCTTTTCTTTATGGCTGCATAATATTCCACTGTGTAAATGTACCACATTTTCTTTATCCAATTTATTGTCGATGGGAACCATCGTTGGTTCCATGTTTTTCTCTTTTGAATAATGCTGCAATGAACATGTGTGTACATGTATCCTTTTGATAGAGTGATTTGAGTTCTTCTAGGTATATTTCCAGAAGGAAGACTGCTGGGTTGTATGGAAGGTTGATTTTTAGGTCTTTTAAAAATCAAACTGTTTTCCACAGAGGTGGTACTAGTGAACATTACCACCAACAGTGTAGAAGTTTTCCTTTTCCCCACATCCTCTCCAGCATCTCTTGATTTTTGAGTTATTGATGATGGCCATCCTGACTGGAGTTAGGTGGTATCTCAATGTGGTTTTAAACATCAAACTATAAGAATTCTAGAAGAAAACATGGGAAACACCCTTACGGAAATTGAATAGGCAATCAATTCCTGAATAACTCTCCAAAAGAAAATGCCATAAAAGAAAAGATAGACAAGTGGGACCTCATCAGATTGAAAATCTTCTGCAAAGCAAAAGAAACTATCAACAGAGCAGAGAGACAGTCCAGAGGACGGGAAAAAATATTTGCCAACTATGAATCTGAAAAAGGTCTAACATCCAGGATCCACAAGGAACTCAAATGTGCTGAAAGGAAAAAAACAAACAACCCTATTAAAAAGTGGGCCAAAGATATGAATAGACACTCAGAAGAAGACATACAAGCAGTCACCAGATACATGAAGAAATGCTAAGCCTCACATTTTCTTTATCCAGTCAATTCAGATACATGAAGAAATGTCCAACCTCACATTTTCTTTAGCCTATCAATTGTTGGTGGGCACTTAGGTTGGTTCCATGATTTTGCTATTGTGAATAGTGCTGCAATGAACATACAAGTACAGGTATCATTTTCATCCTATGACTTATTTTCCTTTGGGTAGATTACTAGTAGTGAGATTATTGGATCAAATGTTAATTCAATTTTGAGTTCTCTGAGAAATCTTAAGATTGTTTTTCATAGAGGTTGAACTGGTTTACAATCGCACCAACATTGGATGAACACACCTTTTCTTCACAACCATGCCAACATCTGCTGTTCTTTGACTTTCTTATAATGGCCATTCTGACTGGTGTGAGGTGACGGCTCATGGTGGTTTTTTTTGTTTTGTTTTTCGAGTTGGAGTCTCACTCTGTCACCCAGACTAGAGTGTAGTGGCTGCTCCCAGCCACCGCAGCCTCGACCTGCTGGGCTCTGGCAATTCTTCTGCCTCAGTCTTCCAAGTAGCTGGAACTACAGGCACGCGCTACCACACCCAGCTAATTTTTTGATTTATTGTAGAGATGAGGTCTCACCAAGTTGCCCAGGTGGGACTTGAAACTCCAGGCTCGGGCAATCCACTCACCTCAGCCTCCCAAAGCACAGGATTACAGGCTGAGCCACCAAGCCCAGCTCATGGTAGTTTTAATTTGCGTTTCTCTCTGCTTAGTAATGTTGAACATTTTTTAATGTTTGTTGGCCACTTGTGTGCTGTCTTTTGAGAAGTGTCTATTCATATTCTTTGCCACTATTTGATATTGTTGTGTTTTTCATGTTGAAATGTTTGAGATACTTATAGATTCTGGATATTAGACCTTTGTCTGAAGTATAATTTGCAACTATTTTCTCCCATCTAGTAGATTATCTGTTCACTCTACTGATTATTTCTCTTGCTGTACAGGTGCTTTTTAGTGTAATTAAGTCTCATTGGTCTATTTTAGGTTTTGTTACAATTGCATTTGGGGTCTTTTTTCTAATCAATATTTTTTATTATGGTTTTGTGGGGTACAATTAAGGGTTAGGTGTACAATTACGTTTCATTCAGGCACCCTGTTGATAAGAGGTGTTTTCCCATCCCCAGACAGATATTTGCTGTTAATCCCATCGCCCCCCATAGTTTCCCAGTACTGTCATTTTATACATTTGATGTTCAAGGTCCATTATATGAATGAGAACATGTGATACTCAGATCTTTGTTTCTGTGAGAGGTCACTCAGTATTATAGACTCTAGTTCCATCCAGGTTGCTGCGGAATTCATGATTTTGTTCTTTTTTATGGCTGCGTAGTATTCCACCATGTATATGTACCATATTTTTTAAATCCACTCCTCTTTTGATGGGCAGCATGGTAGTTTCCAGGTTCTTGCTATTGTGAACAACACTACGATAAACATACGTGTGCAGGTATCTTTTTTATAGGGTGATTTGAGTTCTTCAGGGTATATTCCCAGTAGGGGGATTGCAGGGTCATATGGAAGGTCAATTTTTAGAGCTCTTAGGAATCGCCACACTGCTATCCACAGAGGTTGCACTAGTTTTCACTCCCACCAACAGTGTAGAAGTGTTCCCTTTTCACCACACCCTCTCTAGCAGCTGTTATTTTTTGAGTTGTTGTCATTCTGACTGGAGTTAGGTGGTATCTCAGTGAGGTTTTGATTTGCATCACCCTGATGACTAGTGAGGTTGATCATTTCTTCATGTGTTGGTTGGCTGCTCGGATGTCTTCTTTTGTGAAGTGTCTGTTCATATCTTTTGCCCATTTTATAATGGGGTTGTTTGTTTTCTTCTTTTTAGTACATTTCAGTTCCTTGTAGATCCAGGATGTTAAGCCTTTATCAGACCTAGAGTTGGCAAATACTTTTTCCAAGTCTGTAGGCTGTCTCCCTGCTCTCTTGATGGCTTTGCAGAAGCTTGTCAGTTTAATAAGGTCCCACTTATCTATTTTCTTTCTTATGAGCTGTGGGTTTTGGGTTGTGTTCAGGAATTGGATGCCAGTTCCGATTTCCATGAGGGTTTTTCCTTCATTTTCTAAGGTTCTTATGGTTTGAGGTTTTACATTTAGGTCTCTGATCCATTTGGAATTAACCTTTGTGCATGGGGATAGATAGGGGTCCTGTTTCAATCTTCTGCATGCGGTCAGCCAGTTTTCCCAGCACCATTTACTGAATAGGTTCTCCTCTCCCCAGTGGTAGGTGGTGGAGGCTTTGTCAAAGACGACTTGGTTGAGAAATTGAGGTTTTGCTTCTGGGATCTCAATTCTATTCCATTGATCTATATGCCTGTTCCTATACCAATTCCAAGCTGTTTTGATGATTGTAGCCTTATAGTAAAGTTTGAAGTCTGGTAGTGTGATACCACCTGCTTTGTTTTTTTTGCTGAGGATTGTTCTGGCTATTCTTGGATGTTTGTGCTTCCATATGAATTCCTGCATTGTTTTTTCTAGGTCTGAGAAGAATGTTGCTGGTAATTTGATGGTTATTGCATTGAATTTGTAGATTGCCTTAGGTAAGATGGACATCTTCACAATGTTGATTCTTCCAGTCCATGAGCATTGGATATTTTTCCACTTGTTGTGTCATCTTTGATTTCTTTGAGCAGTGTTTTGTAGTTTTCAGTGTAAAGGTCTTTCACGTCTCTGGTTAGGAAGATGCCAAGGTATTTCACTTTTTTGTGGCTATTGTGAATGGAATTGTGTTTTTTATTTGGGTTTCTGTTTGTTTATCATTGGTGTAGAGAAATGCGATTGTCTTTTGTACATTTATTTTGTATCCTGAGACTTTGCCAAAGGCCTTTATCAATGTAAGGAGGTCTTTGACAGATTCTCTTGGGTTTTCAAGGTACACAATCATATCATCTGCATAGAGAGATAACTTGACTTCCTCTTTTCCTATTTGGATACTTCTGATTGCCTCCTCTTCTCTGAATGCTCTAGCCAGGACTTCCAATACTATGTTGAACAGGAGGGGTGAGAGAGGGCATCGTTGTCTAGTTCCAGTTTTCAGGGGAATTGGTTCCAATTTTTGTCCATTTAGGAATATGCTGGCTGTGGGTTTCTCGTAGATGGCTTTTACTATTTTGAGGTATGTTCCCCATATGCCTAGATGTTCAAGGGTTTTTATCAAGAAAGGGTGCTGGATTTTATCAAAAGCTTTTTCTGCATCTAATGATATAATCATGTGGTTTTTGTTTTGACATCTGTTGATGTATTTAATTACATTTATGGTTTTACGAATGTTGAGCCAGCCTTGCATCCCAGGAATGAAGCCTACTTGGTCATGATGGATGATTTTTGAGATGTATTGCTGAATCCGGTTTGCTAGGATCTTGTTGAGAATTTTAGCATCTCTGGTCATCAAAGTTATTGGCCTGTAGTTCTCTTTCTTTGTTGGATCTTGACCTGGCTTCGGTATCAATGTGATGTTGGATTCATAAAATGATTTGGGGAGAGTTCCATTTTTTTCAATCGCCTGGAATATCTTCAGTAGGATTGGTATCAACTCCTCCTTGAATGTCTTGTAGAATTCTGCTGGAAAGTCATCTGGACCAGGGCTTTTTTTAAAAGGAAGTTTTCTTATTACATAGTCGATTTCCTTGATTGTTATTGGTCTATTTAGTGTCTCAATTTCTTCTTGTTCCAACCTAGGTAGGTTGTGTGATGTCAGAAAGTCCTCCATTTCCTTAAGGTTTTCATTTGTTTCCATACAAGTGTACGTAGTAGTCTCTAATGATCTTTTGTATTTCTTCAGGGTCAGATTGACTTCATGTTTTGTGTTTCTGATTGTGCTTTTTGGTTTTTTTCTCATTTTTTCTTGGTCAGTCTAGCTAGGGGACCATCAATCTTGTTTATCCTTTCAAAGAACCAGGTTTTTGTTTCATTGATTTTTTGAATTATCTTTTTGTCTTCTATGTCCTGGATTTGGGTTTTTATTTTGGTGATCTGAATTCTTCTGCTGAAATTAGGGTTTTTGTGGTCTTGCTTTTCCAGCTTCTTTAGGTGGCTTGTTAGGTTGTGAATTTCTGTTCCTTCCATTTTCTTAATGTGTGTTTGTAGGGATATAAGTTCCCCTCTTACTACAGCTTTCAGGGCATCCCAGAGATTTTGGTAAGATGCTTCTTCATTTTCATTTGTTTCCAGGTATCTTTTGATCCCTGTTTTGATTTTGTCGTTGACCCAGGAGTTGTTTAGCATCATGCTGTTTAATGTCCATGTCTTTGTGGGTTTTGGGGGGACTTTGTTGGTGGCAGTGTTTATTTTTATTCCACTGTGTTCCAAGAAGGTGTTTGGTAGAATTTCGGTCCTTTTAAATTTGCTTATGCTTGAATTATAGCCAAGGATGTGGTCGATCTTAGAATATGTTCCATGTGGTGATGAGTAGAATGTGTATTCTGTGGTCTTTGGATGAAGTGTTCTGTAGGTATCAATTCAGTCCATTTTGTCCAAAGTCACATTGAGGTTCCGGATCTCCTTGATGATTTTTTGTCCTGATGATCTGTCTAAGGTTGTGAGTGGGGTATTAAAGTCCCCAGTTATGATAGTGTTAGAGTCAATATCTTTCTTTAGTTTTCCAAGAAGTTGCTTTATGAAAGTTGGCGTACCTATGTTGGGTGCATATATGTTTAGGATAGATATTTCTTGTTGATGGATTGATCCTTTTATCATTATGTAGTGACCTTCGGTATCTTTTTTGATTTTTAATAGCTTGAAAGGAATTTCGCCTGAAATTAAGATCGCTACTCCTTTCTTTTGTATTCCATTCGCCTGAAAGTTTATTTCCTATCCTCTTACTTTGAGTCTGTGGGTGCCCTTTCTAGTGAGGTGAATCTCTTGAAGGCAATAGATTGTTGCCTGATGATATTTTATCCATTTTGCCATTCTATGTCTTTTTAGTGGTGCATTTAGTTGATTCACATTTAGGCTAATAATTGAAATGCAAGAGTTGCTCCCTGTCATAAGGTTCTTGCAGAGTTGTTCCTGTTTGTTTGTTGTCTTTCTTTGGGTTTTGGAGTTGGTTCATGTGTGTTTTTAATTTTTTGCCTGTAGTCTTGTGAAGAATGCTGTTGTTCTTTTTTCTTGTTCTTTTTTTCTTTTTTTCTGTGTTCAGTACTTTCTTAAGTGTTTCTTGTAGAGGTGGTCTGGTGGCAGCATAGGTTCTTAGGGATTGGATGTCTGGAAAAGATTTCAATTCTCCCTCACTAATGAAGCTTAGTTTGGCTGGGTAGGCTATTCTTGGTTGAAATTGTTTCTCTTTTAGAACTTTGAAGATAGGGCTCCAGGCTCTCCTGGCCTGAAGGGTTTCTGTGGATAAATCTGCTGCTATTCTAATTGGTTTTCCCTGGTAGGTAGTCTGGCCTTTTTCTCTAGCTGCCTTTAGGATTTTTCCTTTCATAGCTACTTTGTTTAGACAAATTATTATGTGTCTGGGAGTTGGTCTTCTCATTTGTTGTCTTGCAGGGGTTCTCTGAATCTCTCGTGTTTGAATTTTTTCATCCTTAATGAGATGAGGGAAGTTTTCTTGAATGATTTCATGAAATGGTTGTTCCAGTGTGGCTTCTGTTTCTCTTTCTGCTTCAGGAAGCCCAATTACTCTTAGGTTTAGTCTCTTGAAGTGATCACTCATCTCTTGCAGGTTTTGTTCTGTCTTTTTGAGCTTCTTTTCTATGCTTTTGACAGTTTGGGTTAGTTCTGTGTTTTGGTCTTCGAGCTCTGAGATTCTTCTGCTCGGCTGATTCTGCTTTCCATGCTTATTAGTCTGTTGTTCATTTCCATCACAGTATTCTTTACTGCTGTCATTTCTGACATCAGCTCCTTCCTATTTTCCTCTTGTCTCTTCTCAATTTTTTTAATTCTCTCCATTAATGTCTTGATGTCTGGGTTTGTTGCATGTAACCAGTCATTCTGGGGACTCCTCATTGTTTTGTTCCTGAATGTGTTTTCTCAGTGTCTGATTTCCCAGTGGTCTGTGTAAGACCTATATTCTTCTTTTGGTTTTTCTTCATTTGTGCGGTTTTCCCCCCTCCCTACTTTTTCCTTTCCTCCATGTCACCGACTTCTTCAATTCTGTTATTCAGGGGTAAAGGGATTCGTTTTACTTCTGTTTGTTCAATCTCCTATTCTTTATGTATCTCCTCTTACTTTGTTCAATTCCGAAGTTGCACTGTAGGTTGGAGGTGGTCATTTTTGCAGTTTTGAGATTTACTTAAGGGGAGAGCTGTGATTCAAAATCTGTCTGCAGGTCCTGGTATTCGCTGACAGGTGTGTGGATAATGTGGAGCCCACTTCCCACTGCCCTGGAATCTGTCCGTGCAGTGGGGCTGTAGGTTTACTCCCTGAAATAAAATGTGGTTAGCGGAGGGGAGAGAATGGAACAGATAGTGGGTTGAAGAGGGGAGTGGAGGGATAGAGGAGTAAGGGTGGAAACAAATGAGTGTGCCAACAGAGAGAGAGGCCTATACTGAAACAGATAAAAACAATAGACCACAGCTACAGACGAACCAACTCTCATACAAAAAATAAAAATAAAACATATAGTGATGCTAACATAGAAGCTAACCAACCACCTTATTAATGTGCTGTTCCTCTATACAAAGATATGGTTTACAGAGAGAAGAAAAGAGAAGAAAAGGAAAAGGAAAAAAGAAAAAAGGGAACAATACAGTAGGAACAGAATTAAGTCATTAAACTAATAGAATCAATGAAGCACACTCTGAGACATTTCGTTTAAGTCCAATGTCCTTTCAGGTCTGATTTGTAGTTTTCTTTTCAAGCTGGTAAATTAGTTTGCAGTTAGGGTCAGTTGCCCCTGGTCTGCTGTGAAGGACAGTTCAGATTACCCTCCGTTCACTCTGGTCTATGTCTTTAGCAAGCTTGTTTCTCCCGTTTCAGTGTTATTACATTGAATCGCCAGCAGGTGGTGGTATCTCAGCTGCTCGCCCCAGAGGGGGTGGCGCCAGACAGGAATAAGATGGCTGCCTGCCTCAGGGCAGATAACAGGAGACTTATGGTGGGCGGACAGGACGTCTTGGTCACAGGAGAGGTGGCAGCGATCCCAGCAGATCTTCCCTGAAGGGGATTGAAGTGGATTGCCTCCGGCCTGGGTGGTGAATATGCTACAGCCATCACAGAGGCTGTGGCGGTGGCGGCAGCACCATTTATGCCGCAGTGACTGTCCAGTCCGTTGCGATGCCCCAGCGGTGGCAACGGCCGAGCTCCGTATGAAGAGCAGGCTGAGATGTTGGGGTCCGCAGCCCCCCGGGGCGAGAGTCAGAGACCCACTGCCGATCTCCTTTGCAGAGGGCTTCACAGACCGGGTTACCCGTCACCATCTTGCCGCTTCTCCTGGAGTCATTTTCTAATAAATTATTTGCTTAGACCAGTGTCCAGCAGACTGTTTCCTGGTTTTCTTCCAGGATTTTTATAGTTTCAGGAAGAACCTATATATACATATATATATATTTGTCCCAGATATACTTTATTTTATGGTCTTTCTTTACAACTAACATTTTATCTCTCTGCTTTTATTTTTTATTTTAAATATGTGGGGTACAATGCAGGATTACGTATACAAATGTTTATTGTGCAGGTACCCTTGTTGATGAGGAGTGCCCCCACCAAGCAGTTTTCCACTACTGCAAGTTGTGTCCCAGCCCTCCCAATACTACTGTCAATCCTTTTCTTATAGTATTATGATAGTTGTTCAACATCCACTTACGAGTGAGAACATGTGATACTTGGTTCTTTGTTTCTGTGATAGTGCACTCAGTATGAGAGACTCTAAGTCCATTCAAGTTTCTGCCAACTTCATGATTTTGTCTTTCATTATGGCTGTGTAATAGAATCAATATTCTTAAAATCACCATACTACCCAAATCTATCTACAGATTCAACACAATCCCAATCATTCATTTATTCACAGAAATACAAAAAATAATCCCAAAACTTTTATGGAATCAAAAAAGAGCCCAAATAGCCAAAACAATTCTAAGCAAAAGGTGCAGTTGTAGAGGCATCATACTGCCTGACTTCAAATCACTCTATAGGCTATAGTAAATAAAACAGCATGATGCTGGTCTAAGAACAGACAGATTGACCAACGAAACAGAACAGAGAACCCAGAAACAAAACCACATTCCTACAACCAGCGGATCTTTCACAAATCCAATAAAGATAAATAGGAAAAGGACAATGCATTTAATAAATGGTATTGGAAAAATTGGCTAGCAATATGCAGAATAAAGAAACTGGATCCCTATCTATCACCATATACAAAATAAACTCAAGCCAGGCTCGGTGGCTCAGCCTGTAATCCCGTGCCTTTGGGAGGCTGAGATGAGTGGATTGCCTGATCCCGCGGGTTCGAGACCCGCCTGGGCAGCGAGACCTCATCTCTACAATAAATCAAAAAATCAGCCGGGCATGGTAGCGCATGCCTGTAATTCCGGCTACTCGGAAGGCTGAGGTGGAAGGATCACCAGAGCCCAGCAAGCGAGGCTGCGGTGGCCAGGAGCGGCCACTGCACTCCAGTCTGGGCAACTGAGTGAGACTCCAACTCAAAAAAATAAATAAATAAATAAATAATAATAATAATAATAATAAACTCAAGGTGGGCCAAAGACTGAAATGCAGGACCCTCTTTCATCTCAAAGATGGGGGTACATCTTAACTCTCACCTGCATATCTGCCTCTCTTCTACTTAGTGTTTAATTGTTCCTCCTATGACAATGGATCAACCTGGATGATATTTGAGCCTTAAATTTCACTGATAGGACAAAGACATTTTTGGTGGGTCATTTGCTTTCACCTGGTACTTTCTTGGAAATAGTCCCAGAAAGTCCCTATGAGGACAATAATCTAGTGACATTTAAAGAATGCGGCCAGTGAAGAGATAGATGGGACAGAAAGTCCTCCATTTCCATAAGGTTTTCAAGTTTGTTTCCATACAAGTGTACATAGTAGTCTCTAATGATCTTTTGTATTTCTTGAGGGTCAGATGTGATTTCATCTTTTGTATTTCTGATTGTGTTTATTTGGGCTTTTTCTCTCTATTTCTTGGTCAGTCTAGCTAGGGGACCATCAATCTTGTTTATCCTTTCAAAGAACCAGCTTTTTGTTTCATTGATTTTTTTGTATTATCTTTTTGTCTTCTATGTCATGGATGTGGGTTTTTATTTTGGTGATCTGGATTCTTCTGCTGAAATTAGGGTTTTTGTGGTCTTACTTTTCCAGCTTCCTTAGGTGGCTTGTTAGGCTGTTAATTTGTGATATTTCCATTTTCATCATTTGCCTTTGTACGGATATAAAGTCCCCTCTTACCAGAGCTTTCATGGCATCCCAGAGATTTTGGTAAGATGTTTCTTCATTTTCATTTGTTTCCAGGTATCTTTTAATCTCTGTTTTGATTTCATCATTGACCCAGGAGTTGTTTAGTATCATGCTGTTTAGTGTCTATGTCTTTGTGGGTTTTGGGGGGACCTTGTTGGTGTTAATGTTTATTTTTATTCCACTGTGATCCGAGAAGGTGCATGGTATAATTTCAGTCCTTTTAAATTTGCTTATGCTTGATTTATGGCCAATTACGTGATCGATCTTAGAGTACGTTCCCTGCAGTGATGAGTAGAATGTGTATTCTGTGGTCTTTGGATGGAGGGCTCTGTAGGTATCAATTAAGTTCATTTGATTAAGAGTCACATTGAAGTTTCGGATCTCGTTGCTGATTTTTTGTCCTGATAATCTGTCTAGGGTTGTGAGTGTGGTATTAAAGTCCCCAGCTATGATGGTATTGGAGATGATATCTTTTTTTAGAACTGTTTTATGGAAACTGGTGCTCCTATGTTGGGTGCGTATATGTTTAGGATGGATATTTCTTGTTGATGAATTGAATCTTTTATCATTATGCAGTGGCCTTTTGTATCTTATTTAACTTTTGATAACTTAAAGGGTATATTGTCTGAGATGAAGATCATGACTTCTCCTTTCTTTTGTGTTCCATTCACCTGGAAATTTGCTGCCCATCCTCTTACTTTGAGTTTGTGAGTGTCCTTTCTAGTGAGGTGAGTCTCTTGAAGGCAACATATTGTTTCCTGGTGATATTTTATCCATTTTGCCATTCTATGTCTTTTCAGTGGTGCATTTAGTCCGTTCACATTAAAACTATTATTGAAATGTGAGAGTTGATCCCTATCATAATGTTCTCACAGAGTTGTTGTTCTTTCTGTTTGTGTGTTTGTCTTTCTTTTGGTTTTAGAGTTGGATCATATGTGTTTTCATTCTTTTACCTGTACTCTTGTGAAGATCGTTGTTGTTCTTTTTTCCTTTTCTTCTGTGTTCAATACTTCCTTAAGTGTTTCTAGTAGAGGTGGTCTGGTGGCAGTGTAGGTTCTTAGGGATTGGATGTCTGGGAAAGCTTTCAATTCTCCCTCACTGATGAAGCTTAGCTTGGGTGGGTAGGTTATTCTCGGTTGAAATTGTTTATCTTTTAGAACTTTGAAGACAGGGCTCCAAGCTCTCCTAGCCAGGAGGCTTTCTGTAGATAAATCTGCTGCTATTCTAATTGGTCTTCCCTGGTAGGTAGTCTGACCTTTTTCTCTTGCTGCCTTTAGTAAGTTCATACCTACTTTGTTTAGGGGAATTATTATGTGTCTGGGAGTTGGTCTTCTCATTTGTTGTCTTGTAAGGGTTCTCTGAATCTCTTGTGTTTGAATTGCTTCATCACTGATGAGATGAAGGAAGTTTTCTTGAATGATTTCATGAAATGTTTGTTGCAGTGTTGCCTCTGTTTCTCTCTCTGCCTCAGGAAGGCCAATTACTCTTAGGTTTGGTCTCTTGAAGTGATCATTCATCTCTTGAAGATTTTCTTCTGTCTTTTTTACCTTTTCTGATTTTGACAGTTTGGGTTAGTTCTGTGTTTTGGTCTTCAAGCTCTAAGATTCTTTCTTCTGCTTGGCTAATTCTTCTTTCCATGTTTATTAGTTTGTTATTTATTTCCATCATAGTATTCTTTACTGCTGTTACTTCTGACATCAGCTCCTCCCTATTTTCCTCTTGTCTCTCCTCAATTTTTTAAATTCTATTACTGTCTTGATGTCTGGGTTTGTTGCATGTGACCAGTCATTCTGGGGGCTCTTGGTTGTGTTCCGATGTCTGTTTTCTCAGTGTCTGACCTCCCAGGGTTCTGTATATTCTTCTTTTGGTTTTTCATTATTTGTGCGGTTTTTTCCGTCCCTACGTTTTCCTTCCCTCCACGTGATCGTCTTCTTTAATTTTGTTATTCAGGGGTAGAGGGGTTGCTTTTACTTCTGTTTGTTCAATCTCCTATTCTTTATGTATGCCCTCTTACTTTGTTCAATACTGGAGTTGTACTGTAGATTGGGGGGTGGTCCTTTTTGTAGTTTTGAGATTTACTTAAGGGGTGATTCAAAATCTATCTGCAGGTCCTGGTATCCGCCAACATGTGTATGGATAATCTGAAACCCACTTCCCACTGCCTTGGAATCTGTCCATGCAGTGGGGCTGTAGGTTTATTTCCTGAAATAAAATAAGGTAAGCAGAGGAAAGAGAATGGAGCAGACAGTGGGGGGAAGATGGGGGTGGAGAGAGAGGAGTAAGGGGGGAAACAGACGAGTGTATCAACAAATGCAGAGAGAGACCTAAACTGAAACAGATAAAAACAATAGACCTAAACAACAGACTAACCAACTCCCATACAAAAAAACCTAAAACATACAATGATGCTAACATACAAGCTAACCAACCATCTTATCGGTGTGCTGTTCCTCTATACAAAGATATGGCTTACAGAGAGGAGAAAAGAGAAGAAAAGGAAGAGAGGGAAAAAAAGGGAACAAAACAGTAGGAATAGAATCAAGTCATTAAACTGATAGAACCAATTGAGCACACTCTCAGACTTTTTGTTTAAGTCCAATGTCCTTTCAGCTGATTTCTAGCTGTCTTCTCAAGCTGGTAAACTTATTTACAGTTAGGGTCAATTGCCCCTGGCCTGCTGTGAAGGACAGTTCAGATCACCACTCAGTTCACTGCTAAACTCTGGCCTGTGTCTGTTTTTCAAGCTTGTTTGTCCTGTTTTGGTGTTGTTACCTTGAATTGCCAGCAGATGGTGATATCTCGCAGCTCTAGAGGGGGTGAAGCCAGACAGGAGCCGGGCAGAGGCTGGAGATGGGAGCCTGCCTCAGGGCACAAGGGAGGAGACCCACAGCCGGCAGGATGTCACGATGGCAGCAATCCCAGCAGATCTTGCCTGCAGGGGTTTCAAGAACTGAAGTCGTGGATTGCCTCAGGCAAGGGTGGTGAGATGCACTATGGCTACTACGGAGGCTGTGGCAGCGCCAGCGGCTGCAGTGTCTGTGGCTGCAGTGGCTGTCCAGACTACCGCAATGCCCCAGCGGTGGTGACGGCCAAGCTCCATGTGAAGAGTAGGATGCCGATGTTGTGATCCGCAGCCCCCCGGGGGGAGAGCCAGAGACCCTCTGCATTCTCCTTTGCAGAGGGTCTCATAGACCAGGGTGCCCCATCGCCATCTTGCTGGAAGTCCTCAGGATGTAGACTTTCATCTCTGCCCCAGTAATACCACTGACCACAGCTGTAACCAGGAAGACGAATTCTTTTGCCCAGATTGCAACTGCATCACCATTGCAATTTACAGTGGAGAGCCTAATGACACCTCTGGAAATTTCCCTTTGGGCCCGGGGGCTGGCCCAGGATGACCTCTATATATAAAGGTTACCAATCCTCCCATTATTCCTGGAGTACAGGAAATACCTAGGGTATATGACTCTCAATGAATGGGTATGATGATGGTGTTTTATTCACCATCCAGTGGCAAACAATCACCTATAAAACCCTAATCAAACCTATAGGGGCCCCTGGCAGAGCTGAAGGATCCCCTTTTTTGGTTTCCACCAGCCCCCTCAGCCTTTGCCTTCTGCCAACCAACCAACTAGCCCGGGTTCAACTCAACAGTCTCCAAATTCCCGTGATGTCTGGATTACCAACCTCCTAGTCTTTTTCCTATGTTAAATAATATGCACTATCTACTTAATATTACTATGCCTCAGTTGGCCTCAAATTGCTGGGTTTACTTAAAACCAAAACTCCCTCATTATATGGGCCTAGGAATTGAAACTCCTATCATATGAAGAACTAACTGCACTCCAGAGATGGTTCACATTACTTTTGGTGATGTAACTGGTAAAGCCCCCTGCCTTGTAACTCCAGGTTTCAATCTAACAGCTTCTCCATTCTCTGATATTTGCAATTTATCCCCCACCCTAACCATGGCTGAATCCATGACCTACGTGGCTCCTGCCAAAATGGTTAGCTAGTTCTATAGGCCTTACAAAAAGTGCTACTACCCAAAAGATTAATTAATCAGCCTACCTTGTATATTACTATTCATGTACACCTCAAGTTTATGCTTAAATGGTCCTGAGGGAATTATTCTGCTTAACCCCCTGGTCTTCCAATGGCACGTTCAAAATGTGCTGTTCCACTGGGAGTATCTGCATTAATCGGGCTAAGTATAGCAGGAGCAACTGCAGTTGGCACTGCTGCCCCGGTCCATGGAGAACTGGGTTTATCTAACCTTGCCTAGGAAATTAATGGTGACCTGGGGAATCTACAATTTGCCATGAACCACCTCCATGACCAGGTGGAATCCATAGCTGAAGCAGTCCTTCAGAATCGTAGAGGCCTAGATTTACTTTTCCTATCCCAAGGAAACTCTGTGTAACCCTTGGAGAAGCTCATTGTTTTTATGCCAACAAATCAGGGGGTTTTTAAAGATACCCTCCAAAATGTCCGAGAAAATTTAGACAAATGACCAAAAGAAAAAGAACATAATAAATCCTGATTCCAGGCTTTATTTAATTGGAACCATGGTTAACTACTCTTGTTACTAGTCTAGTTAGGGCCAGGCTCGGTGGCTCAGCCTGTAATCCCGTGCTTTGGGAGGCTGAGGTGAATGGATTTCCTGAGCCCAGGGTTCAAGACCCGCCTGGGCAACTTGACAAGACCTCATCTCTACAATAAATCAAAAAAACAGCCAGGCGTAGTAGTGTGCGCCTGTAGTTCCAGCTACTTGGAAGGTGGAGGCGGAAGGATCACCGGAGCCCAGCAGGTCGAGGCTGTGGTGGCCAGGAGCAGCCATTGCACTCCAGTCTGGGTGACAGAGTGAGACTCCAACTCAAAAAAAAAAAAACAAAACAAAAACTAGTCTAGGGACCCTCATACTACTTCTCCTTTCTCCTTATCCTGCATAATAAATTGGATTATCCATTTTTTTCAAACAAAAAATCAGTTCTGTGAAACTTATGTATGTGAGACCCCCGTATAATAATATACTTATGATAGATGAGTCAATGCATTGACTCATGAACAACTAAAAGGGGAAAATGAAATATCTATCTGCAAAACCTATAACAGCCTGCTGAAATACCTTGCTTGACATAAGTAAATAACTCCATTTTGGAACAGATCTTCAATCTTAGCTTAGAGTTGATCCCCCTTTTGTAACCCTTTTTGTAATCATACCACACACCCACATTCCTGTGCCCCTCAGTGACTGGAAACTCCTAGTTGTGTAAATTCTGTAACCATCCATACCCCCTTTCTACCCCCTTTCTAAATCATACGGTTTGCCAAGAAATATCTTGTAATCATACCACATACCCACATTTCTGTGCCCTCAGTGATTGGAAACTCCCCAGTTGTGTAAATTCTTAACCATCCATACCCCTTTACCCCCTTTCTAATCATACGGTTTGCCAAGAAATATCAAACTGTACAGCTTATGTAATGCTTACCTTTAAAAGATCCACTACTCACTCTGTTCTTCCCTGAGAGCATTTGAGACACTGGGCTGCTCTCGATTGCTGGCATCAATAAAGGACTCACAATCTGACCCTTTTCTGCATATTGGCATCATTTCTCCAATCCAGCTAAACAGTGCAGCCAGGGCTCTCCCCCAGAGGTGACTGCAACTCACCACCGCCCTGAGATGGGAGACTTGGGCAGCAGGATCATCTGCCATTCTTGGGGCCCTCTTGGGAGGAGGAGCAGAGAATAGCCACCCTCACCACCAGGACCCCGGGCCCGTGCCATCACCCG